>OY720456.1:43336396-43541396 GCA_963082715.1 Harpalus rubripes | reverse complement strand
ATTATTTTTTTTTACAGATTGGAATCACTCACTGTCGGAGCAAACTTGAGACTATACAGGAAAAATCTAATTCTGTACCATGACCGTGAGATGAAACTGAGAAGATATTACGAGCATAAACAAAAAAGAATGTTTCAAACCGGCAGATCACCACCTAAAAAACCGAAAATGATTCCAATGATTCATAAGGTAAATTTTTTAATATATTAATATTTTTTTTTAATTGAATAAGTCGCATTTTTTAAATTATTAGCATTTTTGACAAGAAAAACTGGTTACATTAATGAAGTGAATTGAATAAAAATGAATGAACACGTGATACACGATAAGGAAACGATACTGTACTGACTTTGTATTAATTATTCACGCCAAAAATTGGGGCAACCAGAATTACAAACGAGTAGAGAATATAACTGACAAAAAGTATACCAAACTAAACCTAAAACACTCCTAAAGATAATATTTTTTTTTTTTTTGTTTAAACTTAAATCCACTTTCAGTGAAAAATGAGTTAATGTTTAAACTTAAATCCACTTTCAGTGAAAAATGAGTTAAATACAAGGAAATAATATTACAATTCTCTATCATTCCATATCAACAAAAATATCAATATAGAAGCTGTTTCCACGGTTATTTGAGAGCTGGCTGATTACCTACTGGAATTTCTTTATAGTAGTATATTAAGTACCTATTACAAACGGTAAGGACAGTTTACCGATCGACGACAATGTTTGGGGACTAAGCGAAGCGAAGGTCCCAATTTGGTCTGAAATCGGTAATTCCTTAGCGTTCATGATGCTTATACATACTATTTTTTGCACGATCGACGCACAAAATTTAAAAGAAAAATAAGATTTGAAAATTATTTTGACATATTAAAAAAATTTAGGTGTCATTTTTGAAGTATGCTTTGATTTTTGTTTTTATTTATTTACCGTCTCGACTCCTGCACGGTAAGTGAAGCACATCACTTACAGACGTGATTCACATCACTTACCGACGTGATTCACATCACTTACCGTTCAGTAATTTGTAAATAAGACCTTCTGTCTTGGAAACACTATCGGTAAACATAAAAAATAACCCGATCGTGCAAAAAGCGTATTAAAGAACGAATGTCAAAAATGCTAGCCCTTCAGAAAACCTTTAGTATAAATTTGTCAGTAATATGTCCTGTTTGGTATTAAATGAAAAGTTTTCTGCATGGCTAAAATAAAGAAGTTTCAAAGTTTAGACATCAATTTAGACATCTTGATCGACTTTTGTTTTTTATATAAAGATGTTAGAAATATGTCGTGTTTGGTATCAAATGAGAGGTCTGGTTAAGGAATGTTAGACGTATTTGCCAAAATTTCTGACAGAGTATCTGACAAGTCTGTTGGCGGTAGTACTTTGGTTTTAAATTGTGCATAGACGGATTGGATGAGCGTATAGACTATTATAAAACACTATCGGCGGAACCCAGCTCTAAATATAATACTATAGTTATTATCGAACCCAGCTCTAAATATAATACTATAGTTATTATCCATCACTTTGTAATTACTATAAGCACACTAGTTATTTCTCATACGTGTTATTTTAAATAAGGCCGATTTTATCTGATACGTGCTATTGGAATTCATAATCTGCTGAGTCTGATACGTACTTTGAATCAACTGTGAACAATACCGAAAAATAATTGTTTTTTGATACGTGGTATTCAAATTATTGGATAAAGCGGAAAATAAGTTTCTTAAAAATACTCATACGTGATATTAAAATGAAGGTATCGATATTTAAATACTGGCAAAACCCATCCGTTTCAAAATTCAAAAAATAGCATCCAGTTTTCCAGTAAATATTTCATTGGATAATGCAATCTGTTTTTTTATTTTTAAATAAATTCGTACGATTTATATTTCGAATTTCAAATTATTACTAATGAATATCTTGTTGTTTTATTGTCTGACAAATTAAACTTAATTTTTAAATTAATTTTTATAAAAATAGAGCGTTCAACATGATCTCGTTCGTTTCCTCAAATTTTGCGCGTCAATAAATATTTGCATTTTTATAAAAAATATTTTAAAAATGAATTTTATGTCAGAAAGTAAAACAACATGATATTCATTACAATAATAATTAATTTTACAATGTTATTTATTAATTTTACGCTTAAATTGATTTGGCAACACAGGCAAGGTACACAGGCTATATACTTGGCAACCTTGTGGGGCCATACAAGCACTTGTCAAAGTCACGTGTCCGCCCGCGCCTCCTTGCGGGCGATTTAACTAACGGTAAATTTAATATCGTTTATACAAAAAAAATACGCTATATTTTATTACTTTTATTGCATTAATAGTAATATTACATGTATAGTATTGCAGTAATGTGGAAAAATTATTACATTTCAACATGATTAAACTACCCCATTTATTTATTTTGTACAGATTACGCATTACAAAATTTTAATAAAATTTACGAAGTAGGTAAACTAATCAATATTAATTCCTTGATAACATTATCATAGCAACAACTCATAATGCCCTTGGGCGTTCTTTGTTATACAGGGTGAGTCCCTTTAACTTTTTTATTATAAGTAATAGAAAAAAATGGCTCATATAAAAGTTTTATTATTTTACATATACTATTTGATGGCAGATGTAGATATTTTTTATAAAGTCAGGTTTACAAGATACGACTATCAACTTTTATTTTTCGAATGGCAACCTATAATTATTTTAATAAAATAGAAACCGCCATTTTTTTCTCTTTTTAACGGTGTAGTATTTTTTATTAATGTATTTGAAAAATTTCGAGAAAAATGATGTAATTTAGAAATATTAGATATAATTTTTAAACAAATATTATAGGTGGCTATGTGAAAATAAACAAAACAATGTAAAACAATTAAATTAATGTCAAAAAAGTATTCTTTTGTTTGTTACTTAATTTAACTTATTTTGTAAACAAAAAAAAACATTTTGAAATGTTTACGACGAACGAATTAATTGATACGATTCTAATAATTGGTGAATCGACTGGAATCATAAGAGCAAAAAGAATTTACCGGGAGCGGTTTCCTAGACGTCGGCAATCGAGTTTAAGAACACTGAGAAGGATTTATAGCCGATTTCGAGAAACAGCCATTTATAATATTTGTTTAAAAATTATTTCTAATATTTCCAAATTATCTCATTTTTTCGAAATTTTTCAAATACATTCATAAAAAATAATACATCGTTAAAAAGAAAAAAAATGGCGGTTTCTATTTTATTAAAATAATTATAGGTTGCCATTTGAAAAATAAAAGTTGACAATCATATCTTGTAAACCTGACTTTATAAAAAAATATCTACATCTGCCATCAAATAGTATATGTAAAATAATAAAACTTTTATATGAGCCATTTTTTTCTATTACTTATAATAAAAAAAGTTAAGGGGGGGGGGGCGTCTTCCCAGACTCACCCTGTATAATTACCCTGAAAGCGGGATTGTTATGATAATAATAATTTACCAGTTGGACATTAAATATAAATGTTTTGATTGATTGATTCCGCGCGACCCGTTACCATTTGAAAAAAAAATGTTTTACTACAAGATGCACAACAGGGTATAGATCAAATAAAGAGAAATATAGTCTTTTTAAGGTGCAATTTAGCGGAAACTAGCTACACTATAATCACAGAAACAGGTACTGAAATAAATTTCTGATTGAAAGGTGTCAATGTTTTATAATTTTACTGGAAGTATAGAAACGTTTTTGTATGGAATTTGTACAAAATACATACATAGAACTGACAAAAGATAAAAGGTAATGATTGAAAATATAGAATATTATGCGTTATATATGAATAATTTAATATTTTAAATATTTTGTGTAAAAACCGAGTCGCAACAAAACATGACATCTAGCGGCAAACTGTATGAACTAGCCCAGTTAGTTAACCATTTTTACCTTCCGTCACCTTTAGGTAAGGTAGGTATTGTCTTTGGTCAAAAAATTGGGTGGTGAGTTTTTGATGAATAAGCACGTTTTAGGGTCCCTAGAATACGATTTTACTATTTTTACGATGATGTCTGGGTGTGTGTGTGTGTGTGTGTGTGTGTGTGTGTGTGTGTGTGTGTGTGTGTGTGTGTGTGTGTGTGTGTGTGTGTGTGTGTGTGTGTGTGTGTGTATGTGTGTGTGTGTGTGTGTGTGTGTGTGTGTGTGTGTGTGTGTGTCTGTGTGTGTCTGTGTGTGACAAAATTTTCTAATGCGATAACTCTAATACTACAATTCCAAAAATTACAATTCTTTCGTATTCCTACTCGTTACATCCATGTGAAGAGCTGATTAGATTTTGGTTATAATTGGTCAACCGGAAGTACCCTCATTTGAAGATTTTAACAGTTTTTCTTGAAAAAACGATGTTAAATATCATTTTTTCACATTTGATGTTATTATAAATATTAAAGAATTATTTATTCTCTATACGATTTGAATGCATTTTATACTTCATATTAAATGGACATAGATTTAAAAAATTATAAAGAAATTAAATATCATATATATTAGTCAGCTTTGCTATAAACAGCTGCTACATTAAGAAAATTCTGATTGAAATGTATCAGTGTCAAGTGCAGTTGACAGTATGTTTATGTTATAATTTTACTGGAAATATAAGATCTTTTGTTAGAAACTTTCTGTATGGAATTTGTATAAAATACATACAACTGCCTTAAGGTAATGTACAAGAAATATAATCTTTTACAAGGAACTTTCTGTATGACATTTATACAAAATACATAGAACTGACGGAAGGTAATGTGCTGGCCACATCAGATTTTTTCTAATGCAGTGGAATACGTCGTGCACTCACCTCACCTATAGATATTACACCGTGATGCAAACCAACGTTTCGGCAGCATAAACTGCTGCTTTCTTCATTTTATTTTATTTATGTTTTTACCCTGAAGAAGGCAGCAGTATATACTGCCGAAACGTTGGTTTGAATTAAAATAATTTTTGTATAATAGATAACTGCAAATTTAATTCCCTTAACAATTTCAAATAAAAATAGTATCACAGTGAAAGAACAGCAAGATTATGTTGCTATACACTATACAGGGCTAAGGTTAGCCTCAGGATCATTGCTGTTTACCCAAAATAAATCTTACCTTACTGCAATATTCAGTGGTGGGATTTATATCATTTGAACTTAAATATCTTCCTTCGTATCTGTATGTTGAATGGTGTCTCTCTTCGTTATTGCTAGGGTTGTATTCACAATTTTCTTTACTTTCTTTCACATAAATTAGCGTTAATTCGTAAATACAGTTAGAATCAAAGTCAAATTCTACATCTGCAGTTCCATCTTTATTTGGTTCGTGTATTAGAAATCCTGTGATATCTGACTGGCATGTAGTTGTACTTTGATTATGATTACAATAATGAACACCTTCTTCAAATAAAATATCATAAGTTGTCGTACACGAATCACTTTTAACTAAAGTTCCTAAGCTTATGAAAATTAATAAATATAAATGTTTCCTTTGAAATTTAATTAATTTTACTATAGACTCCATTTTTCATGACGTTCACAAACAACGCGTGGAACGTATGAACGGTATGAACTATGAAGCAACACTAAACACATGAAGCTAAATTCGCGATTTCGTGACGTATTAAAATACGTTCCAACTTCCAATCGTAAGTTTTATGATGTGATTATTGATTATAATATTCAATTATTTATATTAATAAACTCTTCTACTGAAGACGAGTGTGAGAAATTCCCTAAATTTCAAAATAAATATGGAAATTTCGTGCTGTAAAATTATACAAACTTATCAACAATGAAGTTCTGAGAATTTATACCAGCAGATCTTTCAAATTTGCAGACTAAACTAAACTAAACGAGGGCTTTTTGAAAATATTTGTGTTTTTTGAATTTTATATGCGTCATGACAGTTCGGGATTTTCATATATCCATTCATAATCATATAGATAACTTGTTTTTCAAGTTTTTGTGTTATTTACTACCTCCCATTTTGCGAAGGTATAGTAGTATTAAATAAAAGATAATACTATGAATAAACAAGTTTAATAAATGGTGTATTACTAGTCAACAACTGAACATTTAAATAAGTTATTTATAATTTACTTGCATTTTTTATATTTACGTTATTGTTTTGAAAAAAGTACCGACTTAACGATCCGGAACCTTACTAGTTTTTTTTTTACCTTCCGTCACCTTTAGGTAATTTAGGTATTCATCCCTATTCGATTGAGTTATAGAATAGGGCCGATTGTCTTTGGTCAAAAAATTCGATGATGAGTTTTTAATGAATAAGCACGTTGTAGGATCCCTAGAATACGATTTTACTATTTTTACGATGATGTCTGTATGTGTGTGTGTGTGTGTGTGTGTGTGTGTGTGTGTGTGTGTGTGTGTGTGTGTGTGTGTGTGTGTGTGTGTGTGTGTGTGTGTGTGTGTGTGTGTGTGTGTGTGTGTGTGTGTGTGTGTGTGTGTGTGTGTGTGTGTGTGTGTGTGTGTGTGTGTGTGTGTGTGTGTGTGTGTGTGTGTGTGTGTGTGTGTGTGTGTGTGTGTGTGTGTGTGTGTGTGTGTGTGTGTGTGTGTGTGTGTGTGTGTGTGTGTGTGTGTGTGTGTGTGTGTGTGTGTGTGTGTGTGTGTGTGTGTGTGTGTGTGTGTGTGTGTGTGTGTGTGTGTGTGTGTGTGTGTGTGTGTGTGTGTGTGTGTGTGTGTGTGTGTGTGTGTGTGTGTGTGTGTGTGTGTGTGTGTGTGTGTGTGTGTGTGTGTGTGTGTGTGTGTGTGTGTGTGTGTGTGTGTGTGTGTGTGTGTGTGTGTGTGTGTGTGTGTGTGTGTGTGTGTGTGTGTGTGTGTGTGTGTGTGTGTGTGTGTGTGTGTGTGTGTGTGTGTGTGTGTGTGTGTGTGTGTGTGTGTGTGTGTGTGTGTGTGTGTGTGTGTGTGTGTGTGTGTGTGTGTGTGTGTGTGTGTGTGTGTGTGTGTGTGTGTGTGTGTGTGTGTGTGTGTGTGTGTGTGTGTGTGTGTGTGTGTGTGTGTGTGTGTGTGTGTGTGTGTGTGTGTGTGTGTGTGTGTGTGTGTGTGTGTGTGTGTGTGTGTGTGTGTGTGTGTGTGTGTGTGTGTGTGTGTGTGTGTGTGTGTGTGTGTGTGTGTGTGTGTGTGTGTGTGTGTGTGTGTGTGTGTGTGTGTGTGTGTGTGTGTGTGTGTGTGTGTGTGTGTGTGTGTGTGTGTGTGTGTGTGTGTGTGTGTGTGTGTGTGTGTGTGTGTGTGTGTGTGTGTGTGTGTGTGTGTGTGTGTGTGTGTGTGTGTGTGTGTGTGTGTGTGTGTGTGTGTGTGTGTGTGTGTGTGTGTGTGTGTGTGTGTGTGTGTGTGTGTGTGTGTGTGTGTGTGTGTGTGTGTGTGTGTGTGTGTGTGTGTGTGTGTGTGTGTGTGTGTGTGTGTGTGTGTGTGTGTGTGTGTGTGTGTGTGTGTGTGTGTGTGTGTGTGTGTGTGTGTGTGTGTGTGTGTGTGTGTGTGTGTGTGTGTGTGTGTGTGTGTGTGTGTGTGTGTGTGTGTGTGTGTGTGTGTGTGTGTGTGTGTGTGTGTGTGTGTGTGTGTGTGTGTGTGTGTGTGTGTGTGTGTGTGTGTGTGTGTGTGTGTGTGTGTGTGTGTGTGTGTGTGTGTGTGTGTGTGTGTGTGTGTGTGTGTGTGTGTGTGTGTGTGTGTGTGTGTGTGTGTGTGTGTGTGTGTGTGTGTGTGTGTGTGTGTGTGTGTGTGTGTGTGTGTGTGTGTGTGTGTGTGTGTGTGTGTGTGTGTGTGTGTGTGTGTGTGTGTGTGTGTGTGTGTGTGTGTGTGTGTGTGTGTGTGTGTGTGTGTGTGTGTGTGTGTGTGTGTGTGTGTGTGTGTGTGTGTGTGTGTGTGTGTGTGTGTGTGTGTGTGTGTGTGTGTGTGTGTGTGTGTGTGTGTGTGTGTGTGTGTGTGTGTGTGTGTGTGTGTGTGTGTGTGTGTGTGTGTGTGTGTGTGTGTGTGTGTGTGTGTGTGTGTGTGTGTGTGTGTGTGTGTGTGTGTGTGTGTGTGTGTGTGTGTGTGTGTGTGTGTGTGTGTGTGTGTGTGTGTGTGTGTGTGTGTGTGTGTGTGTGTGTGTGTGTGTGTGTGTGTGTGTGTGTGTGTGTGTGTGTGTGTGTGTGTGTGTGTGTGTGTGTGTGTGTGTGTGTGTGTGTGTGTGTGTGTGTGTGTGTGTGTGTGTGTGTGTGTGTGTGTGTGTGTGTGTGTGTGTGTGTGTGTGTGTGTGTGTGTGTGTGTGTGTGTGTGTGTGTGTGTGTGTGTGTGTGTGTGTGTGTGTGTGTGTGTGTGTGTGTGTGTGTGTGTGTGTGTGTGTGTGTGTGTGTGTGTGTGTGTGTGTGTGTGTGTGTGTGTGTGTGTGTGTGTGTGTGTGTGTGTGTGTGTGTGTGTGTGTGTGTGTGTGTGTGTGTGTGTGTGTGTGTGTGTGTGTGTGTGTGTGTGTGTGTGTGTGTGTGTGTGTGTGTGTGTGTGTGTGTGTGTGTGTGTGTGTGTGTGTGTGTGTGTGTGTGTGTGTGTGTGTGTGTGTGTGTGTGTGTGTGTGTGTGTGTGTGTGTGTGTGTGTGTGTGTGTGTGTGTGTGTGTGTGTGTGTGTGTGTGTGTGTGTGTGTGTGTGTGTGTGTGTGTGTGTGTGTGTGTGTGTGTGTGTGTGTGTGTGTGTGTGTGTGTGTGTGTGTGTGTGTGTGTGTGTGTGTGTGTGTGTGTGTGTGTGTGTGTGTGTGTGTGTGTGTGTGGGTGGGTGGTTGGTTGTGTGTGTGTGTGTGTGTGTGTGTGTGTGTGTGGGTGGGTGGGTGGGTGGTTGGTTGTGTGTGTGTGTGTGTGTGTGTGTGTGCGCGTGCGCGTGCGTGTGCGTGTGCGTGTGTGGGTGTGTATGTTGGATTCACTATATCTCAAATACTATAAGACTTAAGACATTTTTAACTACGGATTCCTCAATCTAACAATAATGGGAAGAGACCAGTCAGTTTTGGTAACAATTGGACAACCGGAAGTAGTAGTTACAAGAAAAAAATCGTCTAAATATTATTTATCGAAAATTTATGTAAATACTTATATTAAAGAACGTTAAATTCTTTATTCGATAAATATAAATTCATTATTATATCTTCTATAGATTTAGAAATAAAGAAAGGCATATAAAATAATTTGATGTAAAAAATCTCAGATCAAACTACTACAAGGCAAGAAATTCAAATGTTTGTAATTGACACATAAATGTCACTGTCAAAAATATTTGTATGCCTCTGTCAAAAATATTTGTATATTATTATGAAGATTATGAAAATAAAAAAAAGAATATAAAAGGAATTTGCGAAAAAATGACGAATATAAAGAAAAAGAAAAGGAAAGTAGAAAAAGAAAATTTCAGGATATTGAATATAAAGAAAATGTAAGTATTGTACATAATTTATTTAAAAATATCCCATAGATTTTGCAAATGTATGTGAGAATTATTTTGTAGTGAGACATGAATATATGTATTTGTATTTAAAAATATTTTTCGTTTTATGCGTACAACCAGGTAAAATATCTGGCGAGAGGTTATGTGTTGGCCACATCAGATTTTTTAACTCTATATCCGTTGAATATGAAGTATACAATGTAATCAATCGTATAGAATATTCTTAAGAGGAGGGAACCCCTGCGTACTAGATATGAAGCGAAAATTCAAAGAAATTGTTCCTGCACTAGAACTATTAATAATTTTAAAATTTCAACATTAGTCGAACATACTTCTAATATGAACCTACATTTTAAAAAAGTATTATTAATATCTATTAGCATTTGACGTTGATTTTCTAGGAAAAACGAGAAATGCCGTTTTCCCCATAAAATCAAAGTCAAATACTAATAGCTTTCAATAAAACTTTTTTTGAAATGTAGGTTCATATCAGAAGTATGTTCGTCTAATGTTGAATTTTTTACAATGTTAATAGTTCTAGTATAGGAAAAATTTGTTTAAATTTTCGCTTCATATCTAGTACGCAAGGGTTCCATTCCTCTTTAATTTTTCGAAAGGTTGTATTGGAGTTATGCGATACGAAAAAATCGTCACACACACACAAGCACACGCACACGCACACGCACGCGCGCACACACACACACACACACACACACACACACACACACACACACACATACATACATACATACATACATACATACATACATACATACATACATACATACATACATACATACATACATACAGACATCGTAAAAATATTAAAATCGTATTCTAGGGATCCTAAGGTACTTATTCATTAAAAACTCATCATCGAATTTTTTGACCAAAGACAATCGGCCCTATTCTATAACTCAATCGAATAGGGATGTTAACGCCCATAACCAATGGGGTGGCAAGTCTCCCTACCACTACCATCCCGTCCTTGAGGGTAAGACGATGACTTGCAAAATAGAGCTCAGTTCAGTAGTTGTATACCAAAAGTCGTTTTCATGTACATGTTGCTGAGTAGCGAAGCAATCTACTCAACATTTTATCTCATATCAAATTTACTGTTTTTTTGTGAATAAAGTATTCTTTTTTCAACTTGTGATTTTATTCACTGTCTTGTGGAAAACCCAACCCAAGACTCGTATATGTTTTGTAGTCAAACAAACATATTTTGGTCCTTTGAGCCGGATTTCCACACCTGTGGCTATCAACATCTTCATCGAAATATAATTCATCATACAGCGGGAATTTCTGCAGACGTTGTCCAGAAAGTCCCAGGAGTCAACAATTCATCGACAGTCATCATACTTCGGGAGTTCTGCAGACGTTGTCCAGAATCTTCCAGGAGGCAACAGTAACCAGGTTAGTGCACTAGGTCAAATTCCTACCTCACCTTCATATTTTCCTCCTTATTCATTTTAATATTTTAATCATTAACATGACCAATGAGCAAATTAAAGAGTTAAAAATTACGCGTGGTTTAATAAAAGCTAGATTAACACGATTCTATACATTTTTTGAAAAACCCGAAAATAGAAATAAAATTCAAGAAATCAAATCTCGTCTAGAAGCTATTCGGGACTTTTTAAAATGACTTTGAAAAGGTGTGTTTACAATTAGAGATTTTAAATGAAGATTGTTCGCAAGAAATTACGGAATTTGAGGAAATTTATTATAAAACAATTTCAGAAGCCGAAACGCATATTCGAAATAAATCCTTTTCTAATAATAGCGATTCAGCAATTGAGCTAAATGGTTCAGTTGGCTCTAGCGTTAAAATGCAGTTACCAAATATTTCGTTACCAGTTTTTAATGGCCAGTTTACGGAATGGGTTTCATTTCGGGATACATTTAAATCACTTATACACAATAATGAACAATTAAGTAACACACAGAAATTTCATTATTTGAAGAATAGTGTAAAATCAGTGGCTTTGCAAACCATAGAACATTTTACGATTTCTGACGATAATTACCAAGCGGCATGGGAATTATTAGAATCTAGATTTGAAAACAAACGACTAATAATTCAACACCATATTCGCGCTATTTCTAATTTGCCTACTCTTAATAAAGAGGTTAAAACTGTTCGACAATTATTAAATGGGTTTTTGTCAAATATCAAAGCGTTACAAGCTATTAAACGACCAGTGGAACATTGGGATGATTGGTTAGTTTATTTAATAAGCACAAAATTTGATTATTCCACTACAGTTGCATGGGAAAATCAATTAACACAAGAGCCACCAACTGTTAAACAACTTGAAGATTTCCTCACAAAAAGATGCCAAACGTTAGAATCTTTAGTTCAGTTCATAAGAAACCATCATCTCAATCACAAAACAGTAACAATAATGCTTCAAAATTTCCGATGAAACATTCGGCATCTCATATCAGCACATATCGTCTATATAGTTGTCCATTATGCAAACAATCACATAAATTATATCAATGTCAAACTTTTTTATCGCAATCAAATGAACAACGTTTAAAAACAGTCAAAAAACATAATTTATGTAAAAACTGCTTACGTACTGGACATATAGCTGAAAAATGTGTCTTAAGGTGTTGTAAATTTTGTGATATTTAGCATAATACATTATTACATTCATCAAGTGCGGCTAATCAAAACAGTTCCAATAATGTAAATGTAGCTAATCAAAATAATTCCAATAACATAAATGAAGTTAATCCAAGTATTTCCAATAACAAAGAAAGTATTGCAAGTCATTTTTGTGACAATAACACTCAAAATTACGTTTTATTATCTACGGCACAAGTTCAAATAATGGATGCACATGGTCAGTTACATATTTGCCGCGCGTTGTTGGACAAGTAGTTTCATACATCAAATTTATGTAAAAGGTTAGGATTAAAGTTAGAATCAATTAATATTTCCGTGACTGACATTAACGAATCATGTAGCAATATTGTTTACAAGGCAAAAACATCGATTAAATCGCGTATTAACGACTTTTCAACTAAAGTAGAGTTTTTAATGCTGGATAAAATTACTACTAAACTGCCAGTTTGTACATTCTCTTTATCCAAATTAAATATTCCTCCTCATTTAGAATTGGCAGATCCTTATTTTAACATTACATCGCATATAGATATTTTATTAGGCGCAATGTTTTCTGGCAATTACTAGGCTCTGCGAAATTTGAAACTAATATAAAACATCTGTACTTACAAGAAACGTTTTTAGGGTTTATTGCAGGTGGCATCATAAACACGGGTTTTCTAGGAAGGAATATTGTTTGTAATCTCTCTACAGAGATAGAAAAACAGTTGGTAAAATTCTGGGAAATAGAAAGTTTTGACCGTCGTAAACATTTAACAAAAGACGAGCAGGCTTGTGAAATACAGTTTCAAGACAATACGCGCAGAGACCCAACCGGGCGGTTTGCAAGCAGGTAGCATTAAAACGATTTATCAGTTTAGAAAACAAATTTAAACGGGACGTTCATTTACAAAAGGACTATACTAATTTTATTAACGAATATGCTTCATTAGGGCATTTAGAAAAGTTACCCGCGGAAGATGAATTAAACTTAATCGAAACAGAGTCTTATTTTCTTGCGCATCATGCAGTATTTAAAGATAGCACAACAACTAAATTAGTGTAGTTTTTGACGCTTCATGTAAGACAACTAATGGGAAAAGTCTTAACGACAATTTATTTACTGGACCACCTTTACAACAGGATTTGTTTAGTATACTTCTACGTTTCCGATTACATCAATACGTTGTGTGTGGAGACATAGCTAAAATGTATCGGCAAATTGTAGTACATTCGGATCATCAAAATTATCAGCTTATCTTATGGCGCGATGAAACACACAAACCAATTGAAACATTACGTTTAAAAACCGTCACTTACGGACTTTCTTGCTCACCTTATCTAGCAATAAAGTGTATTCATGAATTGGCATTATCTAATGCAAATAAATTTCCTGATACTTATAACATACTTTTGCGCGATAAGTATGTAGATGACGTAATAACGGGGTGCAAACACTATTAGCGAAACAATAAAAATTCGAGAGGACTTAACCACAATATTAGCAACGGGAGGATTTGAATTACGTAAATTTATCTCAAATAAGCTAAACATATTACCCTCACAAAATAATAATAATAATAATCAAAATCAATTCATTTCCTTAGACATGCAAGAACAGAATAAAACATTAGGTGTAATATTGAATGTTCGGAACATTTTACTAAAAGAAATATTTTAAGTATAATAGCCCGTCTGTATGATCCACTCGGTTTAGTAAGTCCTGTCACTATCAAAGCTAAGATTATTTTACAAAAGGTTTGGCAATCTAAAGTGGATTGGGATGACCCTTTACCTGAAACTTTACAAGCCGAATGGTTCGAGTTTTTAACTAAATTTTCTGAATTAAATAATTTAATAATACCTAGAAAAGTAATTAAAGACTGTGCATATAATAAAATAGAACTGCATGGATTTTGTGACAGTAGTCAAGTGGCATATGGTGCGTGCGTATACCTACAAACATTTGACCCTAACAATCAACCAACAACTTATTTATTGTGTGCAAAAACTAAAGTAGCGCCTCTTAAAATCATTACAATTCCGCGATTAGAATTATTAGCTGCAGTTTTATTGAGCCAATTAATGAATAAAATTATAGTCCAGATTCACATTACCATTAGTAAATGTACATTTTGGACGGATTTAATGATAGTTTTGTCGTGGATAAAAATGGAACCAAACCTGTTAAAAATGTTTGTCGCTAACCGTGTAGCAGAAATTCAATCCCTATCATCGCCCCAAGATTGGAGATATATCAATACAGCCGAAAATCCGGCAGATACTCTAACTCGAGGAATCACTCCTCAACAATTAGATTATTGCAAATTGTGGTGGTATGGGCCAGATATATTAGATAATCGTTTAAATACGAGCATAGGTAATGATGATTGTACCACCTTTGAAAAGGTAGAGAATTTGCCTGACGTAAAAACAATTTGTTGCGTAACATCGACTTTAAATAAAAACGCTTCAAATGAAATAATAAAAAAATATTCTTCATTTTTTAAAACAGTCCGAGTAATAGCCTTTATTTTTCGATTTGTCCACAATACAAAAAATGCAAACAAAAAAAGAACAGGTAATTTAACACCAGATGAAATTAGAAACGCGCACAATATAATTATTAAACTAGTGCAACAAGACGCATTTTTCGAAGAAATTCATTGTTTAAAGAAACACGGGGAAAGTCCAAAGTCAAGTAAATCACTCCTTCAAGACCATTTACTTTCACTGCAATCGATTATGCCGGTCCAATTGTAATAAAAAACGGACACGGAATAACAAACAAAACAATTAAAAGCTATATTGCAATATTCGTATGCTTTGCAACTAAAGCGTTGCATCTGGAACTAATTTGTGACTGTACCTCTTCAACTTTTTTAAACGCCCTTAAAAGATTTATGGCTAGACGAGGCAAAGTTACTATGTTATATTCTGATAATGGCACCAATTTTGTAGGCGCCAAAAAAGAACTTAAAGTTTTACTCAATTCGGAAAATTTCAAAACCCATGTGATAGAGTCATTAACAAATCAAGAAATTAAATGGCAATTTATTCCACCAAGATCACCTCATTTAAACGGTCTCGCGGAAGCTGCAGTAAAATCAACAAAGACACATTTGAAAAGGGTTTTAGGTAATAG
Source organism: Harpalus rubripes (assembly GCA_963082715.1). Classification (NCBI taxonomy): domain Eukaryota; kingdom Metazoa; phylum Arthropoda; class Insecta; order Coleoptera; family Carabidae; genus Harpalus; species Harpalus rubripes. Next base: position 43,526,179 of record OY720456.1, on the reverse strand, counting down.
TTTATTAAATTATGAAGAGCTGTATACGTTATTATCTCTTATTGAGGCATGTTTAAACTCTCGGCCCCTCACTCCTATGTCCAACGATCCCAACGACCTTAGTGCATTAACTCCAGGTCATTTTCTCATCGGGGACGCCTTGACCACACCAGCAGAACCAGATTTGTCCACCGTCGCAACTAACAGGCTTTCCAGATTCCAAATGTTGGAAAACATGCGACAACATTTTTGGAAACGGTGGAGCAAAGAATATTTGCACCAGTTGCAACAGAGGATCAAATGGAGACAACGAGGTCAAAAAGTGGAGCTTGGTAGCTTGGTACTCCTACAAGAGGACAACATTCCACCGCAAAAATGGGCCCTTGGCAGAGTATGCGCATGTTATCCTGGTGCTGATGGACTCACCAGAACTGTGTCAGTGCAAACAGTGCGTGGAGTGATAAAACGTGCAGTGTCCCGTATTTGTCCGTTACCAAACCAATAAAATATTAAATAGTGTCAATTATTAACTTTTCATAACATTTTGTTCTTCGTTTTATTTTTATATATTTCTCATATGATCATTAGTATTAAAATCTTCATTCATGTATTTATGTACTTAAATATTGTATTTGCATATCGTCGCCTTAATAAGAAAAGTGCCTAACTCCACTTTTTGAAGAAATCGTACTATTAGCACCATCTGACTGCAAATTTTGCAAGCCATCTGCTGAGAATATTGCCTACCTCCAGAAAAATTTCACTAATCTAACGTTTCCATCTAGAAAAGTGCGTAAGTCCGTAGTCAGTTTATACACGAAGAAAAGTGCGTATCTCCTAAGTTTTAGGTTAGTCGTTGCACTTGCTGTTAAAACACTAGTGAATCTGCGGTTTTTGTAAATTAGTCGCAGTGAATTTTTGATAGTTGCGTGTTTATAAGTTAGGTAAGTAAATTAAATTATTTTCAAAACATTCTAAAGTAATCTTGGACTGTAATTATAAGAAAATTACAACAATGGAGTTACGCAATTTGCATATAAAATGTTTCTGTTTATTGGAAGGAGTTACGCATTTTTCTAGAAAGTTTTTATTTGTTTTCAGATTGAAAAAATGTCGAGAGGACAAAAAATGGTACTAATGGCCTTAGAAACAAACGTATTATTAGAGACAAGAACGAATGATACCAATGTTCAGAACTTGTCATATGATAATATTATGATGTCAGATGAACTGCTCACGGAACAAGTGGATGAAACTCTTGATCTGTTGCATCACATCGCAAATAATAGTCTTGACACAGAAATTGCCGTCTACAAAGAAGACCTTAACACGGTTGCAAATGAAATTCATTCTCTGCAAAATTTACACCAGGGTATCGAGTTAAATTATGATAACAATATCACGACTTTTCGCGAAATGTCTGTCGAAAAGGACACCAATGATCCTGATGATCCAGACTGGGGTTTAGAGGAACAAGCTAATTTCGAACAGGATGCTTCAGATAGTAATGATGAAATATTAGCAAACAAAGAAGAAAATGAAGCAGTAACTGATGAGCCTATGGGACAGTTGGAACATATTAAAATACGACAGAGATCTAAGAACAACAAAAACAGCCAGTCTTGGGAACAAAGACGAGAGAAGAGGAATAGGGAACAAGGGGTAGCGTACAAAGGAAAAGCAAAAATCGACAACGCAAAGTGGAAATACCAAGTTGACAGACCAGGTCGATTTCTTTCTGCGCCTTGTAATTGTTGCTGGGGTAAGAAAAAAAGCCAACTGAAGTGTTCTTCGATAGACGAAAAGTCGAGAAAAGCCATTTTTAACACATTTTGGACTAAAATGTCATGGAGCGAAAAAAAAAATGTACGTAACTTGTCTAGTAAAATGTGCAGGCGTTGAAAGAAGAAGAGGTCAATCTGAAGGATCTCGGCGAAATGTTTCGATGAAATACTTCTTGAAAAATGGAGTTGATACTGTAAGAGTATGTAAAAAAATGTTTGCGGGAACATTGGGCTTAAAAGAACGGGTTATTATCAATTGGGTCAAAGGCAATTTGAAAGTAAATGGTGCAGAAGAAGTTAACAGAAAAAGTCTTGTAAGAAGAGAAAAAAATACACAAAAGATGTCTGCCTTAAAAGATTTTTTTAATACTTTACCAAAGATGGAAAGCCATTACTGTCGGGCTTCAACAAAAAAGTTATATCTGGAGCCAATATGGCGATCCAAATCGCATTTATACCATTTTTATAAAAATGACTTTTGCAATGATAAAAAGGTGGAATGTGTGTCGGATGCCGCTTTGTATTCGACATTCGAAGAACTAAATTTGTCTCTTTTTAAGCCCAAGAAGGACGAATGCGACCTTTGTGTTGCCTACCGCACAAAGAACGTTAACGAGGATGAATATCAACATCATCAAATCCTGAAGGAAGAAGCACGCCAAGAGAAAGATAAAAATAAATCTTCAGATGATGCAGTTGTGTTCACTGTTGACCTTCAGTCTGTCCTCCTTAGCCCAAAAACGAATGTGTCCGCTATGTACTACAAAACGAAACTAATAGTTCACAATTTCACTATTTACAATCTTCATACAAAAGAAGCCCACTGCTTTATGTGGAACGAAGCTGAGGGAAACCTCACTTGCAAACGAATTTGCTACCATCATGGTACATTTCATAGAAACGAAAGTAGTGCCTACTGTGAAAGAAACTGGGAAAAGCATTATATTTTACAGCGACGGATGTACTGGGCAAAATCGCAACAGCACTCTTTCAAACGCTTTGTTACATCTATCTTATCTACATGGAGTGACGATATTACAAAAATACTTAGAAAAAGGACACACTCAGATGGAGGTAGATTCGATGCACTCGGCCATCGAAAGAGTGGTTAAAAGAACCAAGATTTATCTACCAGCTGATTACATACAGGTGTGCCGCAGCGCCAGAAATAAGCCATTTCCCTATGAAGTTACATACTTAACACACAATTTTTTTAAAAAATTTGAGTCTTTGCAATATTTTAATTCGATCCGTCCAGGAAGATCAACAGGTGATCCTACTGTTGTGAATATAAAAGCGTTAAAGTATGAAAATGGTGCTATACAATATAAACTTAGACACACAGACCACAGTTGGAGTGATCTACCCAGAAGATCGAAAAAAGCAATGCTGACAACACCGTTCACTGATCTTCCTTGCCTGTATAAATCCAGGAGAAAGATAAAAAAAGAAAAATACGAACACCTCAAACAACTTTTAAAAGGTATCGACCAAGAATACCACGACTTTTATCTAAATTTGCCACACGAGTAATTAACTTAAGCAGTAAATTTTCTTTTTTTTTAGTTTACTTTAATTTTTTGCATAAAATAATTTTTAAGTTTTGAATTGTATCATTCTATGTAAAACCTAAAATGACATTCAGAAATATACTTTAATTTCCAACAAAATAATTGTTTATTTATGGCAATATGGCATAAAATAATTAATACTCGTGACTTTACGGTTCAAAAAATATAGTTAGAAATTTGCGTATGTCCAATAAATAAATAACTTGAGCAAAGAAAAGTGCATATGTCCCCACAAATATTTACAATAACATTAAACCAGGCATAATAGCAACAAAATCATATTGTTTATTATTATTTAACTAATACATCAATAATTTCAGCAATAATCACAAAATACACTAAGTAAAATCGTTTTTTAATTCTACTGCAAAATCACCTTAAAAGGAGATAGGCACTTTTCTTATTAAGGCGACGATATGTATGTGTTGTTTTTTTTGAAAGCATGATACTTTCAAGGGGGGTAGTATGTTAACGCCCATAACCAATGGGGTGGCAAGTCTCTCTACCACTACCATCCTCTCCTTGAGGGTAAGACGATGACTTGCAAAATAGAGCTCAGTTCAGTAGTTGTATACCAAAAGTCGTTTTCATGTACATGTTGCTGAGTAGCGAAGCAATCTACTCAACATTTTATCTCATATCAAATTTACTGTTTTTTTGTGAATAAAGTAATCTTTTTTCAACTTGTGATTTTATTCACTGTCTTGTGGAAAACCCAACCCAAGACTCGTATATGTTTTGTAATCAAACAAACAAGGGATGAATATCTAAATTACCTAAAGGTGACGGAAGGTAAAAAAAACTAGTAAGGTTCCGGATCGTTAAGTCGGTACTTTTTTCAAAACAATAACGTAAATATTATAAAAAATGCAAGTAAATTATAAATAACTTATTTAAATGTTCAGTTGTTGACTAGTAATACACCATTTATTAAACTTGTTTATTCATAGTATTATCTTTTATTTATTACTACTATACCTTCGCAAAATGGGAGGTCGTAAATAACACAAAAACTTGAAAAACAAGTTATCTATATGATTATGAATGGATATATGAAAATCCCGAACTGTCATGACGCATATAAAATTCAAAAAACATAAATATTTTCAAAAAGCCCTCGTTTAGTTTAGTTTAGTCTGCAAATTTGAAAGATCTGCTGGTATAAATTCTCAGAACTTCATTGTTGATAAGTTTGTATAATTTCACAGCACGAAATTTCCATATTTATTTTGAAATTTAGTGAATTTCTCACACTCGTCTTCAGTAGAAGAGTTTATTAATATAAATAATTGAATATTATAATCAATAATCACATCATAAAACTTACGATTGGAAGTTGGAACGTATTTTAATACGTCACGAGATCGCGAATTTAGCTTCATGTGTTTAGTGTTGCTTCATAGTTCATACTGTAACATGGGACGCCCGCCGTCGCCGCCACTGTAATCGAGTGTCTATTTATAGCGGTGACGTAATCGCGCTAGTAGCCGGCCGATATAAACAGACTGGTCGCGACGTGTTTAATTACTTCCGGTCGCCTGAACCTTTTGTGTTCATTGTTATTACGTGTTCGAATATTTTAGACTGTTCTAGAAAATAATGGCAGCTGTATATAAGGGACGTAGCTATGCTCGAATGTTAGTTCAGTTGAGTCTCTGATCACACAAAATTAGTTGTGTGATCGGGGGTTGACTTACAGTTAGTTAGTTAGTTACATGCGGAGAGACATAGAGATGTTCATATAGAGTGTTAGTGAGTTTGAGAAGCACAGTAGTATCGTGGTGAGCGTATGCAGTTGGTGTCGAGTAGGTACTCGGGAAGTTACTGGTATATTGGGATAGCTGTGGATGTAAATACTCGGTAGTGTTGACGAGTATTGGGAAGCTATAGTGTGCAAGAACAGTAACGGTGAGTCGAAAAGTTACTGGTACACCGGGATAGCTGTTAAAGAGAATACTCGGTAGTGTTGAAGAGTATTGGGAAGCTAGGTATATGGGGACAGTAACGGCAAGTGGAAGCTAATACTCGGCATTGGTGTTGAAAAATTGTGGCATACGGAAAGTCGGTGATACGGAGGCTGTGGAAGAGAGAGAGAGTTACATAAATAGATAGATAGTGAGGTGAAAGGTGTGACTTCTGTCCAAGCAGTTGAATATACAGACGCTGTTGAGTCAGTTGAGTATATTATATAGACGCTGTGAAGGTCGGTAGGCGGACAGTTGAACATGATATAAGTATATAGTGATATAAATATAGTGATATAAATATCGCGTAAACAATCTACAAGAATCTGCAACAGACCGGCAGTCTAAGATAGGAACGCGTAGTGAAATAAATAATATCGTGGAAATAAATAGTATTGTTAATTGGTTAAATAAATAGTGTTAGTGTTATCTAGTGCTCCACCTGACTACGTTGAATATAATTCACATGTAATTTCACAATTTTGGATAATGTACAACAATGTAATTCTGCTTCAATACTATAAACATTTATGTATTTATTTATTTATAATACTCAACTTGAAAATTTGTTAGTTGGTAAGTCATTGAACACACAATGTTATATATATTTTTTATAATTTGACCAATTGTTATGTAGCTGATGATGAGCGGTTTAGCTCGAAACGTCCTCAATATAATTAAATAAGGAATATTGGAACTTGAAGGCCTTTTATTTATTGCATGTTATCTAGTTAATTATAGTTTGTCATAATTAGTTTTTAATAATTGTTTAATATTAGTTATAGTAACTTTCATTTTAGTTTAATAAACACTTAATTTTAATTAATAATAATTGTCTTATATTTACACTTCACCCAGATAAATAAAAAACGTTACAATACGTTCCACGCGTTGTGTGTGAACGTCATGAATTTTTTAAAAATTTATTTGTGTATTTCTTGAGAAATATGTAACAATATTTAAGCAAAAGTGTGCAGTGAAGATATTGTGAATAGTTAATAAGTTTTTCTTTCTTTCAAACAATGTATTTTGTTAATAATTAATGAAGTGAGTCATATTTTGAACGCGGAATTTTTAATTGTGCATAAAAACTGCTGTTCATTATAAACAATATTTGTACAAAATTGTATACAAAAATTATTTTAATTCAAACCAACGTTTCGGCAGTATATACTGCTGCCTTCTTCAGGGTAAAAACATAAATAAAATAAAATGAAGAAAGCAGCAGTTTATGCTGCCGAAACGTTGGTTTGCATCACGTGTGTAATATCTATAGGTGAGGTGAGTGCACGACGTATTCCACTGCATTAGAAAAAATCTGTTGTGGCCAGCACATTACCTTCCGTCAGTTCTATGTATTTTGTATAAATGTCATGCAGAAAGTTCCTTGCAAAAGATTATATTTCTTGTACATTACCTTAAGGCAGTTGTATGTATTTTATACAAATTCCATACAGAAAGTTTCTAAGAAAAGATCTTATATTTCCAGTAAAATTATAACATAAACATACTGTCAACTGCACTTGACACTGATACCTTTTAATCAGAATTTTCTTAATGTAGCAGCTGTTTCCAGAGTTATAGCAAAGCTGACTAATATATATGATATTTAATTTCTTTATAATTTTTTAACTCTATGAATAAATAATTCTTTAATATTTATAATTACATCAAATGTGAAAAAATGATATTTAACATCGTTTTTTCAAGAAAAGCTGTTAAAATCTTCAAATGAGGGTACTTCCGGTTGACCAATTATAACCAAAATCTAATCAGCTCTTCACATCGATGTAACGAAGAGGAATGTAAGGAAGAGGAAAGAATTGTAATTTTTGGAATTGTAGTATTAAAGTTATCGCATTAGAAAATTTTGTCACACACACACACACACGCACACGCACACGCACGCGCACGCGCACGCGCCCGCGCCCGCGCCCGCGCCCGCGCCCGCGCCCGCGCCCGCGCCCGCGCCCGCACCCGCACCCGCACCCGCACCCGCACCCGCACCCGCACGCACGCACGCACGCACGCACGCACGCACGCACGCACGCACGCACGCACGCACACGCACACACACACACACACACACACACACACACACACACACACACACACACACACACACACACACACACACACACACACACACACACACACACACACACACACACACACACACACACACACACACACACACACACACACACACACACACACACACACACACACACACACACACACACACACACACACACACACACACACACACACACACACACACACACACACACACACACACACACACACACACACACACACACACACACACACACACACACACACACACACACACACACACACACACACACACACACACACACACACACACACACACACACACACACACACACACACACACACACACACACACACACACACACACACACACACACACACACACACACACACACACACACACACACACACACACACACACACACACACACACACACACACACACACACACACACACACACACACACACACACACACACACACACACACACACACACACACACACACACACACACACACACACACACACACACACACACACACACACACACACACACACACACACACACACACACACACACACACACACACACACACACACACACACACACACACACACACACACACACACACACACACACACACACACACACACACACACACACACACACACACACACACACACACACACACACACACACACACACACACACACACACACACACACACACACACACACACACACACACACACACACACACACACACACACACACACACACACACACACACACACACACACACACACACACACACACACACACACACACACACACACACACACACACACACACACACACACACACACACACACACACACACACACACACACACACACACACACACACACACACACACACACACACACACACACACACACACACACACACACACACACACACACACACACACACACACACACACACACACACACACACACACACACACACACACACACACACACACACACACACACACACACACACACACACACACACACACACACACACACACACACACACACACACACACACACACACACACACACACACACACACACACACACACACACACACACACACACACACACACACACACACACACACACACACACACACACACACACACACACACACACACACACACACACACACACACACACACACACACACACACACACACACACACACACACACACACACACACACACACACACACACACACACACACACACACACACACACACATCGTCGTAAAAATAGTAAAATCGTATTCTAGGGACCCTAAAACGTGCTTATCGATTAAAAACTCATCATCGAATTTTTTGTCCAAAGACAATACCTACCTTACCTAAAGGTGACGGAAGGTAAAAATGGTTAACTAACTGGGCTAGTTCATACAGTTTGCCGCTAGATGTCATGTTTTGTTGCGACCCGGATTTACACAAAATATTTAAAATATTAAATTATTCATATATAACGCATAATATTCTATATTTTCAATCATTACCTTTTATCTTTTGTCAGTTCTATGTAAGTATTTTGTACAAATTCCATACAAAAACGTTTCTATACTTCCAGTAAAATTATAAAACTTTGACACCTTTCAATCAGAAATTTATTTCAGTACCTGTTTCTGTGATTATAGTGTAGCTGGTTTCCGCTAAATTGCGTCTTAAAAAGACTATATTTCTCTTTATTTGATCTATACCCTGTTGTGCATCTTGTAGTAAAACATTTTTTGTCAAATGGTAACGGGTCGCGTGGAATGCGGTAGCGCCATTTTGTTTCCCAGTTACTTAGCCATGTCAACGCATCTCGTGTTCTCACCTGTAGATACTACACCGTGGTTTGCATTAAAACAAACAGAACATATACTAAAAGGTTGTTTTATTGTTAAATTGTAAATGTTTGATGACTATGTATACTGTCCCTTATTTATGATTTTTTAATTAATTTTGAGTTTTATGATTTAATTTTTAGAAGGGCGTGATAAAATTTAACCATTTATCCTCAGGATGTTACAAATTACAAATGAATAATAAGATTAAACAAAATAACATGGAGTACAAGAGCATTATAGAATATAAAAGCTTTACTGTAAATCAGACAAAAATACAATTCACTCATTTCAATAATAATTTTAAAATTGATTTATATGATGATGAAGCGTCTTTAAATAGTTCAAAGTAAGTACGACGAATTCTTATTATGCGCAGATCCCCATTGCGCATATCTTCTATCTCTTTAAATTGAAAAGGTCCATTGTACGATGCATGCGCAGAATTTAAATGACGTTCCGATATTAATACTGCGCATGCGTCATCCAGTTCCGTACCATTTACAAATTATATATTTAATTTTAGATTGAATGCTACATGATCGAGTTGTCAAATTTTTAACATTTGCGCATAGCAGCTCTTGTGGCAACATTTTAATAGATACCAAACACGACATATTTCTGACAACTTTGTGCATATAACAAAAGATAATCGAGTTTTCAAATTTTTGACATTTCTGTATAGCAGCTCTTGAGAAAATATTTCATTTGATACCTAACACGACTGACTTTTCCCAAAAAACGAAAGACCGCGTTGTCAAATTTTTGACAAAACATTTCATTTGATACTAAACACGACATATATTTGTATGTTTGCAAAAAATAAATGATGATCGGGTTATCATATTTTCGACATTTCTACTTAGCAACTCTTGAGAAAACATTTCGTTTGGTACCAAACACGACATATTTCTGACAACTTTATGCGTAAAACAAAATACAAAAGACGACCGAGTTGTCAAATTTTTGACATTTATGCATGGCAATTTCTGAGGAAACATTTCATTTGATAACAAACACGACATATGTCTGACAACTTTATAAAAAATAGTAAAAAACGATCGATTTGTCATAATCTTGACATATCTGCATGACAGCTCTCTCTTGAGAAAACATGTCATTTGATACCAAACATGACATATTTCTGACAACTTTATAAAAAAACAAAACGTGATCGATTTGTCATATTTTTGACATTTCTGCATGACACCTCTTGAAAATACATTTCATTTGATACAAACACGACATAGTTCCGACAATATTTTGAAAAAAAAACAAAAGGCGGTCGAGTTGTCATATTTCAGACATTTCTGCATGACAGCTGTTAAGAAAACATTTTATTTGATACCAAATACGAGAAATTTCTGACAACTTTATGAAAAAAAAACAAAAGACGATTGATTTTTCATGATTTTGACATTTCTGCATGACAGCTGTTGAGAAAACATTTTATTTAATATCAAACACGACATATTTCTGACAACATTATGAAAGAAACAAAAGACAATCGAGATGTCATATTTTGACATTTCTTCATGACAGTTGTTGAGATAACATTTTATTTGATACCAAACACGACATATTTCTGATAACTTTATGAAAGAAATAAAAGACAATCGAGATGTCATATTTTTGCATAGCAGCTCTTGAGATAACATTTCATTCGAAACCAAACACGACATATTTCTGATAACTTTTTGCAAAAAAACAAAAGACAATCAAGATTTCATATTTTTGACATTTCTGCATGACAGCTCTTGAGAAAACATTTCGTTCGATCCCAAACACGACATATTTCTGACAGCTTTTTGCAAAAAACATAAGACGATGATTTGTCATATTTTTAACATATCTGTATAGCAGGTCTTGAGAGAATATTTCATGATACCAAACACGACATATTTCCGACTTTATGAAAAAATAAAAGACAGTCGAGTTGGCATATTTTTGACATTTCTACATGACAGCTGTTAAATAAACATTTTATTTGATACCAAATACGACAAATTTCTGACAACTTTATGCAAAAAACATATGACGATCGAGTTGTTATATTTTTGACATTTCTGCATAACAGCTGTTGAGAAAACATTTTATTTAATACCAAACACGACATATTTCTGATATTATGAAAGAAGCAAAAGACAATCGCGATGTCACATTTTTACATTTCTGCATGACAGATGTTGAAAAATAATTTTATTTGATACCAAACACGACATATTTCTGACAACTTTATGAAAGAAAAAAAAGACAATCGACATGTCATATTTTTGACTTTTCTGCATGACAGCTCTTGGAAAAAACATTTTATATGATGCCAAAATTGACCTATTTCTGACTTTTTACAAAAAAAACAAACGACGATCAAGTTGTTAATTTTTTTTACATTTCTGCATAGCAAGTCTTGTGAAGACATTTCATTTGATAGGAAATACGATATATATCTGACAGCGTTTTAAAAAAACAAGGGACGATCGAGTTGTTAATTTTTTGACACTTGTGAATGGCAGCTCTTGAGAAAACATTTCATTTGACATGGAACACGACATACTTCTGACTTTTTGCAAAAACAAAAGATGTAGCTCTATCCTAATTTTCAATTAACGGGATGTACTATTGCTCTATATTTATCAAGTTATTTTGCGGAGTAGAAAATACACTTGTGTACGGACTTCACATTAGTCTAGTTAGGAATACTTGTTTTTTACCAAGTTACTTATAACATGTTTGGAAACACTTTCCAAGTGCATATTAGAAACCGTCAAAATTTATAATTTATAATTATAATGTTTTAGGCCTTTTTTACCTGTGCGGATATAATTGCCCATTCTCATAATTTATGATTATGAATTAAACTTCTTTCAAATTGTCCTCATTTCATAAATATTTCCATTTAAAGATTCAAATTCACATGCCAAATGTGTCATTACATAGCGTTCTTCGTCTTAAAATTTTCAAGGATAACTACGATCTTTTGTTTCAATTTATTGTTTTAATTCAAATTTTTAAAAGTATAAATTTTTTACGCAAAAACTATGCACATAAAAAATATGAAACCTATCTAGGAAATTAAGTTGAGTAAGTCTCTACAACTTGAAACAATTTTCATGAAAATCGATCAAGCCGTTTAGGCTGTAGAGGTGATTAAAATTTGGCGATCGTCTTGATGAATTCAAATATAGAAAGATCCTCTAACCGTTTAGTATATAGGACTAGCGAAAACTCGGCTAGGCCGAGCTTCCCCTAGGGCTCCGCCGATAGTGTTTTATAATAGTCTATACGTAGATCTAACTCGTCTAAACACACTTTAAACCCAAAGTGCTACCGCTTACAGTCTTTCAATGTGTTTGAATTCTGTCCTGACCACCAAAGCTGCCCACGCAGCATGCCCACTCAAACTGCTCACGCAACATGCCCACCCAAATTGCTCACGTAACATACCCATCCAAACTGCCCACGCAACAAGTCCACCCAAACTACCCACGCAATATGCCCACCCAAATTGCCCACGCAACATGCCCACCCAAACTGCCCGCGCAGCATCCCACCCAAACTGCCAACGCAATATACCCACCCAAACTGCCCACTCAAACTGCCTATGCAACATGCCCACTCAAATTTCCCACGCAACATGCCCATCCAAACTGCCCACGCAACATGCCCACCCAAACTGCCAACGCAACATGCCCACCCAAATTGCTCACGCAACATACCCATCCAAACTGCCCACGCAACATGCCCACCCAAACTACCCACGTATTATGCCCACCCAAATTGCCCACGCAACATGCCCACCCAAACTGCCCGCGCAGCATCCCACCCAAACTGCCAACGCAATATACCCACCCAAACTGCCCACTCAAACTGCCCACGCAACATGCCCACTCAAATTTCCCACGCAACATGCCCATCCAAACTAACCACGCAACATGCCTACCCAAACTGCCAACGCAACATGCCCACCCAAACTGCCCACTCAAACTGTCCACGCAACATACCTACCCAAACTGCCCACGCAACATACCTACCCAAACTGCCCACTCAATATGCCCACGCAATCTGCCCACCCAAACTGCCCAGGCAACGTGCCCACGTAACATACCCACCCAAATTGCCAACGCAAGATGCCCACTGAAACTGTCCACACAACCTGCCTACGCAATATGCTCAACCAAACTTCTTGAAAAAATGCTGTTAATATCATTTTTCACATTTAATGTTATTGTAAGTATTAGAGAAAATTCTATTCTCTATATCAGGGATGGCGAACCAATGGCACGCGACACAATATTTTGGGCACGTCACTGATCACAAAATTCATTATGATGCACTACGAAAAAAAGTGTGAAGTAGGTATTATATGACGAGCGAACGCGAGTGATCCCTACGCTACGGAATGTTCGGGTGCGGTGCGCGGGCTGCGATTTGAAAAAATATATCAACGATTTAGAAATACATGAGAAACCAGACGAAGACCAAGTTACTGAAGAATTTATTTCTGTGATTGATTCTTCAATCAAGGAATTTTCAGCGAGATTTTCTCAGTTCAAAGAATTATCGGAAATACTATGTACCCTGATGTGACGTCATTTGATAAACTGAATTTGTCCCAATTCGATTGGTTGGAAATTGAAGAATTTGAAATGCAGCTGATTGATTTCTAGTCTATAGTTCATTTTTTTTAAGAATGCAGTACAGGGAAGATAAGGCTTATTTGATCTTGTTCTCTGATTGGTTTAAATCGAGGAGAAGTTTACACCGACGATATTTATTTCTCCATCTCAACCGTTTCTCTACTCATCTCTCTCTTTTCACATACATTTGCAGTCATTAGCGTAGAATTTGTTGATATGTAATTAAATGAATATAATACTACGAATAATTTCTAAATATATAATACTCGTATAATATAATATATTATAATATAATATTATATAATACAATATAATGTTAAATTATAATACGGCTAATATTAGTTCGTACGCTAATGCATGTAGAGCTGTCAGTTGTCAATGGCTGCCAACTGATCTGTTGGTATCATTTCCATTTTTTGCGTTTTTCTGCATTTATGAGTTTGCATTTTATTTCTCTTGGTGCTATTTGGTGTATTTAATCTATTTTTCAATTCAAACCATAGTAGTATTCGTTCTTTCTGTTTTTATTGTTTTATGTCATTGAAGAAAGTGTGCACCGTCGTATAAAGAAAAATCCGAAGGGAAAACTTTTAAAAAGTGGACAAAAGGAAATGGCCTACAACAGTTATTTGGCCCATAAAAGTAAGGGTGCAACAAAAACTAAAGCTGTGGCACTCACTACAGAAGCTGTTGGAATCTCTGAAAGATCTATGTATAAAATTGTTGCGGAAATGGATAAAACAGGACAAGTTTCATCACCAAAGAAGAAAAGAATACGCGAATATTTGTTTTCAAAATTATCGGAAGATTATTATGGAGATTATGCCACAAGGATGATTTTCATGTAACAAATTGTTAAAAACTCTTGACAAACAATTTACTGTGTTGTTTTAAGCTTTGTTTTTTTACATTCTCTACTGTTATCACGATAATTGTAAATTATTTAAAATAACTGATTTACAAACTTTTGTTAATTTCTTGAAATTTTAATTAAATCTATTTTAATTGTATAAGATAATTCTTTTATTATCATCTTTGTAAAACTATTACTTTTTAAATGCAGTTTTATGTAATAAATTTAAATATGTGTTTTCATTATGTATTTTAAGTAATTCTAACTTATTCAACTTCTCATTTTAAATTACTAATTTAAAAAGAAGTTTGACATTTTTCTTCATTTTCCTGTAATATTTTAAAAATTACCATTATTAAATGTTATATTAGAATGTAATTACATAACTGTTATTATCTCAAGTAACTATATTTGAATTTAGCGCCAAATTTTATAACTAGATTGACCATTTGTCATTGTGTAAATCAGGTTTCTAGTTATTGCATTCTTAAAAAAAATGAACTATAATGGATTCAAAAATTTATTGAAACAAGGAAAGAGTTAGAATTAATTGAAACAGAAAGATTGACAAATAATATAAGTGAAAATGCTAATAACAAAATTTTGGAAATATGGAATGCGTTACCAGACATATCTAATTGTTTGAAGAAGCTGGCTCATGCTATCTTAACAATATTTTCATCAACCTATGCCTGCGAGTCATTATTTTCAGAGATGAATAACATTAAAGACTCGGTTAGAAACCGTTTGACAGAAGACTTCAGTTCAGCATGCATTCTGCTAAAAGTAACATCTTACAACCCTAACATGTTATTTGTTATTTGCAACAACAGAAATCACACTAATTTTACTTTAATTTAAATTACGCGTATAATTGAAACATTGCAAAATGTTCCTATTTTTTTGTAGTAAATAAAGAGTTTTGAGTTGATAGTATTTATTATTATTATTTTCCCAATAATCACAGTCAAAATTATTTGATGGCACGTCTATGACCTTATTAAACATTTCTTTAGAAAAATGGCACGTTGATACGTAAAGGTTCGCCATCCCTGCTCTATATGATTTGATTGCATTTTATGCATCATATTCATTGAATATAGAGTTAAAAAATTATAAAAGAATAAAATTTCATAAAGCAGACAAATATGCTATAACTATGGAAACAGCTAGGTACTATATTGAGAAAATTCTGATTCACAGATGTCTGTATCAATGACTATGGAATTTGTACAAAGTACATAGAACTAACAGAAGGTAATGTAGTGAAAATAAAGAATCATTTGCAAGAAACTTTCTGTATGCAATTTGTACAAAATATTAAGAACTAACGGAAGGTAATGTGCTGGCCAGATCAGATTTTTTAAAATTCATTTTATACTTTATAAAATATACAATGTTTCATCACTTATGCTCAGTTGCACCGCTGACCCTTAAATTTAAGCCAGTCTTTTGAATTGTTATTAAGTAATTGTTGATTATTAAATGATTTGTTTCTTCTTTTTTTCTATTGATAGATTTAAATTTATGTTAGGTATTTTAATGGACTATGGGCGGTATTTTGGAAAGATTTTTGTGAATATTAGGTATGCTGTGGTTAATGGAGTTGAGAATTTTAAGGATATGGTTTTGGTAAACTGAATGGTTTTGTATAGATGTTGTTGAGTACTGAGGATCAAAGATATGGTTGAAACATAGATGACTCGGTTGGTTTGCTATTATCGTAATATATGTCAGATTTCAAAAGTTGCTCGCCAAGTTCACTGTGTTTTCTTGTTTGTTTTTAATACAAATCTGATAGATTTTAATCTACAGTAGATTTCAAAGGTACAAAATCAGATAGATAAGAGATAGTACTTTTTTAACAAATGGTGTAAATTTGGCTAAGCGGTAAAAAAATTGTAAGTATATAATTTTTATTTCATTCATATTTATTCCGTTTACAAATTTGCACCCTTTATCCAATCCATTAAAAATTTGTCTCAAATATAATGCTATCATTCCCCTGTGTATTCGTCTGAACAAGATTTGGGATAACTTTCCCCGTTTTTGAATCAAAGATATGGTTGAAACATGGATGATTTGGTTGGCTTGCTATTTTGGTAATATATGTCAGATTTCGAATGTCGCTCGCTAAGTTCACTGTGTTTTCTTATTTGTTTATTAATTGAAATCTGATAGATTTCAAAATTACATAATCAGACCCCAGATAATTTTTATACCAAAACATAGTACTTTTTGAACAGTGTAAATTTGACTAAGCGGTGAAATAATTATTTATAATTTTTATTTCATTAATATTGTGACAAGGCGAGGGTAAGCGCAATAACAGATAAATAACTTTTTATAAACTCTTCTAAATTATAGTTTCAATATTCATATTTTAACTCTGTTTATCTGTTTAAGTTATAAATGTCAAAATTCAGTTTAGAAATTCTTATCGTATTATGATAGTCACGACATTTATTTGTTGATAATTAAGTCTAGAAATTATTGTGTATGCGTACGTGACTATGGATGCCCTTGCCTATGCACCCCATACCCCTAAGATAATCCTATCCTGGAGATAGCGTTTTTGTTTTAAGGCAGTCGGTATTAGTTAGCCATGGGATAAACATGGGAGAGTTTTAGTTTGGGGCGACGCTCGTCCGCTGTGTTACAGAATGTAACAGTTTTGTTAGTTATGTTAGGCTTAGTGTTAATTAATAATCATGTAAATAAAAAGTTTAGTTTTTAAATCAACAAGTGGTGTTCATGTCATGTCCGTGATGTTCATCAGTGTAAAGTTAAAGAGTGAAGTGTCTGTGTGTTCTTCCATCACACGAAGTTGTGGACGCCAGCCATCCGAGGCGTCCACCAGTCATCAAAGTAGCTTATCAGCCAGCTTCAAAGACCCCCCTCGTGTTACAGTAGCGCGGTCGGTAGTATTATCAGCAGATTCAGAGACCCCCCCTCGTGTTACAGTGGCGCAGTCAACGGGTAGGATAATGAGAGTAATGCTTTACTCTTATTTATCCGAAAAGTTCCTACATCAGTTTCAGTATTATTAGTTTGTGACCGAGGAGAGGGTACTTGGTGTACAGTATGTACACATTTGCGACCACGACGCCAGCGATGATACAGCAACCCAGGCCGTATCAGCCGTCACCAGATATGCTTGACGTATTGCTTGCAATGAATACGTTCTCTGGTGATGGCAGTGTGGGAGAATATATCCGCAATATGGTAGCAGCCAGCAGAAGATACGGCTGGGATGAAGTTTTCCTCGGCAGTGCAATAGTATTCAGGCTCAGTGGTAAGGCAAGGGAATTGTATTTTGCAATTCCACTGTATAAGCGGCCTACCACTGGCACAGATATGGTGCGTTGGTTAGAAATAACCTATGCAGGACGCACCATATTACCACCATCATTTTTTCCGGCTTGTACGCCAAGTTTTTATGGTCCAGCATGGACGCACCAGGTCTACGCACCGCAGGCGCCGTTAGATTCGTTGTCTCCAGGGCATGGAGTGCACGAGTTGCCAGTAGGGAGGATCAGTTTAGAAGAAATTGAGTCCTTGCTGGCAATAGAGGATCGTTTTGCGGTGGTAGACATACCACGACCGGAAAGTCCGACAATAGTCGTCACAGCGAGTGACAAGGGCTTACAAGAAGGAAAAATGATTGAAGAGAATTGCCTGCAGGAGGAAACAGCGAAATGTGAGACTGAGGAAGAACACAGCGAAGTAGCTGATGAACTGGACATGAACACAGTATATGACGACAACCTGCGCGAAATGGATCTGCAAATGGTCAACGAAGAGGACATCGAGAATGGCGACTTGGGCATGAACGTCGGAGAGGACAACTTGGCATGCCCACCTGTACAAGTTTTACGCCGCACCCATGGAGGGCACGCCACTGGTGATATCGTGTTACATTCCAGGAACGACGTTATCGCTTGCAGAAGTGTTCCCAAATTTTTTGTAGTGCCATCCACAGAACACTAACACTAACAAGAAGCGAAAGTCAATGGTAGGGATAAGGCAACAAGATAGTGCTGCGACCCGTGTCCTCCTGGCAAACTAATGTTATGCAACATGCCCCCTCCCGGCCCTCTTCATATGAAAAGCGCGCTGATTTTAAATTTATTCTTTAATTAATTTTTACTATTTTGATATATCGTGAAAATATTGAATATTTTTAAATATTAAAAAGCAATTAAACAAGTTATAAATAAAAATATTTTTTCTACTCCCATGCGTGAAGTGGGTACTTCACGTATTAATTTTCATGTGTGAAGTTTGATTTTTTGAACACTGTGCGTGAAGTGTTACTTCACGCATACTGTGCGTGAAGTAAATAATTCAGTTTAAACACACACAATGAATATCAGTATATATACGTAAATCATGTGATGGTAAATGGTCCGAAGAAATAACAACTTCATGAGAAATATGTAATTAATTTATATAAATAAAATAAATTTTGTAATTCTAAATTTACAACTTTGTGTTAAATATAAATCTAAGTCCAATAAGCATTCAAAAGCAATAAATAAAAAATTTCTAAGCAATCTAATACAAATTTTATGATATTACAGGTTATAGCAATTACAAAATATAAAATTATTGTATTTCCCATTATTTTAAATATTACAAAATTACTTGTGTTTTAATAAAACAAAGCTGTTAAACTCCCGTACCGTTGGTAAACATGGTTACACAAGTCGATAATGCAGAGGCTTTACGTTAAAAGAATGACAATGTGAAGAAAAAATTATATTTTATTGCAAGGTCGTAGAAAAAGTATAGTATGTAACACGTATGTGAAGCCTATTTTACATTCGGGTGGTTTGCAACACTCGCCTTCGGCTCGTGTCGCAATCTCCACCCTCATGTAAAAACTTCAGCTTCACACACTTGCCACATAATATACTATTTAATCATTACTGTGTTATACTCATATATGTATACGGATAAATGATCAAATGATTAAAAAATATTTATATATATATATATATATATATATATATATATATATATATATATATATATATATATATATATATATATATATAAACGGGTCACCGATTAAATGATTAAAAACATATTTTTATTCATAACCTGTTTCATTGCTTTTTAATATTTAAAAATATTAATTATTTTCACGAAATAGCCAAATAGTAAAAATAAATTAATCACATTAATCGATAACACATGTGTGAGTTACGGCGTTAAAGTGTACAGGTAATAAATTATTTAAACTTTTTTGTTAATTTATCTAATACAGCTTTTGTGCAATATAAAAAAAATATACACATCATACAAGTTGTTTTAGTTTCAAATATAATTAATAATTAAGATATTCTCTAACATATGTTATATGTTATCAATTAATATGATTAATTTATTTTTACTATTAGGGTATTTCGTGAAAAATAATTAATATTTTTAAATATTAAAAAGCAATGAAACAGGTTATGAATAAAAATATGTTTTTAATCATTTAATCGGTGACCCGTTTATATATATATATATATATATATATATATATATATATATATATATATATATATATATATATATATATAAGGAAAACCGATCAAATGATTAAAAAAATGTTTATTCATTACCTGTTCATTGCTTTTTAATGTTTAAAAATATCAATTATTTAAAAAAAATACCCATATAGTAAAAATAAATAAATTATATTAATGGACAACATTTGAGTTACAGATTCAGAATACCTTGAATATTAATTATATTTGAAAATAAAACAACTTGTACGATATGTGTAATTTATTTTTATATTGCACAAAAGATATATTGGATAAATTAACAAAAAAATAAAATAATTATTACCTGCACACTTTAACGCTGCGTATAATAACAAATAATTAACATAACAATGTATGTTTACTTTAATGTTCATGTACTTGTCTATGCTTGTATGACAGTTGTCGGTTATTGCAAGTAATGAACCTAACCTCAAACGTCAAAACAAATTTTCATTTTGTTACTGGCAGAGACATCTGTTGTTGTCCTGGCAGATTAAAGATATGCTGCCGATTTCGCCATATTACTTTCATACCCCTGGTGCCATCCCTCAGACCACTTAGGTGTGAAAAACCGCCCCCAGTACAGTGACCTTTGTGTTGTTTTCTTTTTTATGACTATTATATGACGATTTTTGTTAGTGTTTAGTATTTTGGCTAGTTAAGTTGCATGTTAGATTAGTAATTTTTTAGATAGGAAAATAAAATACCCTTTTCCTTTGGCATCGAATTTGTAATTTGTTAAAACGTTTTACGTTTTTATTGTGCTTGCATTATGGTTATAAGGTTTTATGTTGGTTAGCTTTATGCTTTATGTCATAGGTTTTATACCTTTTGTCTGTTTTTAACATGTTATGTTAATTGTGTTTGTACATTTGTACCTGTTTTGCAAGTTTTTTGTATTCTATGTTTTATGCTTTGTGTCATATTTGTAATATGTTTGACATTTTGTTTGTATGCTTTTGCATTTGTAATGTAGGTTTTATACCTTGTGTGTGTTTTATCGTATTATGTTAATTGTGTTTGTACATTTGTACCTGTTTTGCAATTTTTATGTCTTGCGATTTTTGTATCCTATGTTTTATGCTTTGTCTCATATTTGTAATATGGGTGATGTTTTATGTTTATTTGTTTTATGTATGTGTTTTATGTTCTGTGGTTGCAGAATTTGGAAACTATCTTCAGTTCAGGATTTAAGAATAAATATGTCGATTTTGCGATATATTTATGTCTTAAGGGGAGGATAATGTGACAAGGCGAGGGTAAGCGCAATAACAGATAAATAACTTTTTATAAACTCTTCTAAATTATAGTTTCAATATTCATATTTTAACTCTGTTTATCTGTTTAAGTTATAACTGTCAAAATTCAGTTTAGAAATTCTTATCGTATTATGATAGTCACGACATTTATTTGTTGATAATTAAGTCTAGAAATTATTGTGTATGCGTACGTGACTATGGATGCCCTTGCCTATGCACCCCATACCCCTAAGATAATCCTATCCTGGAGATAGCGTTTTTGTTTTAAGGCAGTCGGTATTAGCCATGGGATAAACATGGGAGAGTTTTAGTTTGGGGCGACGCTCGTCCGCTGTGTTACAGAATGTAACAGTTTTGTTAGTTATGTTAGGCTTAGTGTTAATTAATAATAATGTAATCATTTAGTTTAATTGTAAATAAAAATTAGTTAGTTATTAAATCATTAAGTTGTGTTCATGTCCGTAGTGTTCATCAGTGTAAAGTGTACAAAGTGTTAGTGTATGTGTGTTCTTCCTTCTCAAGAAGCCTTTGGCACGAAGTGTTGGACGCCAACCATCAGAGGCGTCCACCAGTAAGAGTCAGTGTATCATCGTTGCAGTTATCAGCAGAATAGCAGTCAGCTTAGGAGACCCCCCCTCGTGTTACAATATTTATTCCGTTTACAAATTTGCACCCTTTATCCAATCCATAAAAAATTTGTCTCAAATATACTTCAATCTTTGCCCTGTGTATTCGTCTAAACAGTTTTGGAATATCTTTCCCCGTTTTTGAATTATAAATTTTTTAATCACCCTTGTCAAAGTAATAGTTTTGATTTTTTTGTTAGTCAAGACAGATATTTGATTTTAAATGATAGCCCTCTTTTTAAAAATTCATAATTTCAAAATGGGGAAAGTAAAAGTAAAAAATAATGTTGCAGCTACCAAATTTTAAATATATACATAATTCAACCCATTCTTTTAACCCGGACATGAGGTGTTTCTAATCCGATATTTAACCACTATACCGGAAATATACAAATCAACCCTGTAAAATTCATTTTTGCAAGAATAAACACTATTTGCAACAGAAATCATGAGATTGAATCTATTTTAACCTCATATTTTTAGCCAAAACTAATCAAGAGTACATGAATTTTAACTCCTGAACTGTTTGAAATATCTTCAAATTAACATAGAAATCGTGATGTATGGGGTTGAAATATAAATGAGCTTCTATATTATTGTTGTAATCAGCACATGTTTTGTACAAATGCTGAGTTGTGATTATATTGTTATAAAGCATTGTTGTAATCAAGACATTTTACATAATAAATATGTAATGTACATTGTTTTTAAACTACAACATTTTAAAGGAAACATTTTAAATGTTATTAACATCATGAATTATTTAAATATTTTATTGCTATTCAGTGATTACTTACCTTTGTTATGGATTCTTTGCAAGTACTTAAGTGTAATACATTGTCCCGCGTTTTTCGTGTCCAGACTTAGGTTACCTGACACCTGGCTGATTTAAAATAGTTTAATGAACTCACTAATAGTTAAATTTACAGCTGTTTTAACTTAGAAACTAAATTTTACGGACATTATTTATTATATTTTGCTACCTTTTATTATTTACAGCAGATAGTATAATGCTTGTGTTTTACTGTAAATTATGTCGTATACGGATATAAATGTGTTATTTTCGACTTTAAAAATGAATTCCCGACACTATAATTGACCGTTATACTAATTTTCATTAATAAATATAATGTGGTGCACGAAATACTTAAACATTACTTTCACCGCAAATTTGAAATTTTTTTGTCGGCCTCCGGCTCGTCATCTTCGGTCATTTTGTTTCACATTTTGCGAGGTGAAAATTTGCTAAATATCTCTAAAATATATGGATATCTAATAATTATAGGTACATATTAGTTGTACAGATTACGATAGGTATTCATATTTACTATAATATATTTATAAATAACCTGCAAAATAAATGTAAAATTTTATATACATTATTTTTGAATACTTACAACTTCTTTAATTTATTGTCTCATGATTGCAGTTCATTTAAATGATAATAAATCCTTTATAATTCTTAATAATCCAAAAATGTTTCCATTTATACGTTCAAATTGACATGTCAAATGTGTCATTACATAACGTTCTTAGTCTTAAATTTTTCAAGCATCCTAATTTTCAATTAACGGGAGGTACTATTGCTCTATATTTATCGGGTCATTTTTTTCACATTTTGCGGAGTAGAAAATACACTTGCGTACGGACTTCACATTAGTCTAGTTAGGAATATTTGCTTTTTACCTAGTTACTTATGACATATTTGGTAACACTGTCCAAGTACATATGAACCGTCAAAATTTATAATTTAAATGTTTTAGGCCTTTTTTACCTGTGCGGATATAGTTGCCAATTCTCAAAATTTATGATTATGTATTAAACTTCTTTCAAATTGTCCTCATTTCATAAATATTTCCTTTTAAAGGTTCAAATTGACATGTCAAATATATCATTACATAGCGTTCTTCTTCTTAAATTTTTCAAGGATGACTAAGGTCTTGTTTCAAATTATTGTTTTAATTCCAATTTTCCAAGTTTAAATTTTCTTATACAAAAACTATGCACATAAAAAATAAAAGACCTATCTAGGAAATTAAGTTGAATAAGTCTCTACAAGTTGAAGAAATTTTCATTAAAATCGATCAAACCGTTTTGGCTGTAGAGGTGATTAAAATTTGGCGATCGTCTTGATGAATTCAATATATATATATATATATATATATATATATATATATATATATATATATATATATATATATATATATATATATATATATATATATATATATATATATACCGTGTGTCTGTCGTAAAGGTGTACATAGGAGATTAACATGGGAAATCAGTTTTTTGCAATGTCCTGCTCGCCTAATTATTTTAAGCAAAAATGCGTCAAATAAAAGTTTTAGAGCATAAAATTCTGCATCTAAATCAATAAACAGAATTAGCTTTCCATGTATTGTAACGACAGAAATTAAATATGAAAATATCTAAAATTACGTTGAAAATATCGACAGCCATGGAATTGAACAAAAAATAAATAAATGCTTGACGTTTTATCTGTCACAATGTAAGTTAACTTATTTGACGTTTCTGACAATTTGATTTTGTCTCTAGTTTTATTGTCTGAAATGATTAAAAAATGAACATTTATATGAATGAAGAGGTAAATTCGCGACAAAATTTGAAAAGACTGCCAATGTGTCTTCAAAAAATACACGGGAGCCGCGTAATCAGAATATAGGACGAACAGAACATGCGTTACTCTAAGAAAAAGTGTTAGGAATGATAACTGTAGACCCCTTCTGTAGTACTAAGGTAGATATATTGGAAATGAGTTGAGAGTACATAACAGCATCATACATAATTTTGTTACGAAATATTGAATTTTTGATATATTCATATTATTTAAACAAAACTGTATTTTCTTAACTTTATTTATTAATTTTATACTTCTATTATTGTCATATTGCAATATTTATTAAATCAAATTGTCAGAAACGTCAAATAAGTTAACTTACGTTGTGACAGATAAAACGTCAAGCAATTATTTATTTTTTGTTCAATTCCATGGCTGTCGATATTTTTAACGTAATTTTCGACATTTTCATATTTAATTTCTGTGGTTATAATGCATGTAAAGGTAATTCTGTTTATTGTTTTAGATGTAGAATTTTATACCCTAAAACTTTTATTTGACGCATTTTTGCTTAAAATAATTAGGCGAGCAGAAAATTGCAAAAAACTGATTTCCCATGTTAATCTCCTATGTACACCTTTAAAATAGACACACGGTATATATATATATATATATATATATATATATATATATATATATATATATATATATATATATATATATACAGAGTGTAAATGAAATAAGTGCATTAAATTTGACCAGTAGTATAACTCATCGAGAGCAACAATATTTCTTAATAACTTTTTCTCGAAATCGCATATTTTTTTAGCATTTTTACCACCCCGTAAATTGACGAGTCGTTCCAAATATTTTTGTAATAATTGAATGCAGCAGCAATAGCTATGAAAAATTTTGTTTTAGCAATTGACAGTCCTGTCAATTGTTGCAATTAAATTTTGACATTAGTAATAAACTTGTTTATAAGGTAAAATTCTGTCAAAATGCGAGTACACAGACATTGTAATTACTTACCTATAGTTTATTTATTTATTTTTTACTCGTATCTGTACTACATGTTACTTGACATCACGGTTCTCATAAAGACAGTGTCATGGAGTTGCCAACGCATTTACATGGAGCGTTTCCAAATCATCACCAAATCATTCTGTTCTTAATATTCGCACATTTGTTAATCTTGTACATCTTTATCACATCACAATACGGAGTGTCACATATGACAATTTTTAAAAAAGCAACAGTTATATCCATACCATGTGCAAAAAGTTCAATGTTTTCAGCACATAACAGACTTCAATTTTGGGAATGGCTCATAATGTTCATTCATGAGACTGAATTTACTTGGGAAGGTGTATTTATTATGCACAATACACATCTTGACAGACGAAAATGCTGTAAAAATTTTCATTAAAAAATGTTTTGGGCGGGAACAATAAATGGACGACTAATTATTGATACTCATGTACCTCTTTTAAATGGACAAAAGTTTGTACTTACATTTTTTGAATAACGTATTTAAACTATTATGATTTCTCGACGATAAATAATCATCTCATAACATAACAACTATGCTTTTCCTCCTCGTCTCTCCTTGTCTTCCTCTATTCACACTATTCAAAGGTGATTAAAACTCTGGTTCAAAACACAACTTTATAATTTTGTTATCAAAAATTTAAATTTATTTATTTTAAAAATTGTACTCTTACGTATTAATTAATAATAATGTTATTTCCCTTGATTCGTTTATTAATTACTGTGACTGTAAGTGTAACCGATAACCGACAATTTTTGAGCTGATTGTATCCCACTTGAAAACGGCAACAGTCATTTGTTCTCCATGAGCGGGTAACGAAATATGCAGCAAATCTTTAAAGAATTTTAACTCAAAATCTAAGACTTAGAAAAAAAAGTTATTAAGAAATATTGTTCCTCTCATCGAGTTACATTACTGGTTAAATTTAATGCACTTATTTCATTTACACCCTGTATATGTATATATATATATATATATATATATATATATATATATATATATATATATATATATATATATATATAGAAAGATCCTCTAACTGTTTAGTATATAGGACTAGCTTCCCCTAGGGCTCCGCCGATAGTGTTTTATAATAGTCTTTACGTACATCCACTCTGTCTGCGCATACTTTAAACCCAAAGTGCAAACGGTAACAGTCTTATTAAAGGTTTAACTCCCATTCTGCTCACTCAATCTGCCCACGAACTTGCTCACCCAAACTACCCCAACCAAATTGCCTTTAAAGGGGGACCTCCCATTTGATACCACACACGACATATATCCGACAGCTTTTTACAAAAAAACAAAAACGATCGAGTTGTCAAATTTTTGACTTTTTTCCATAGCAGCTCGTGAGGAAACTTCATTTGTTACCAAACACGACATATATCTGACAACTTTTTGCAAAAAAACAAAAGACGATCGCCTTGCCTAAATTTACCATTTCTGCATGGCAGCTCTTTATAAATCAAATCATTTGATAACAAACACGACATATATCTGACTACGTTTTGCAAGAAACAAAAGACAATCAAGTAATCATATTTTTCTCATTTCTGCATATCAGTTCTTGAGAAAACATTTTATTTGATACCAAACACGACGTATTTCTTACAAGTTATTGCAAAAGAACAAATGAATATCGAGTTGTCAAATATCTGACATTTCTACATAGCAGCTCTTAAGAAAACATTTCATTTGATATCAAATTTGACAAATTTCTGACTACTTTTTGTAAAAGATAAAAGACAATTAAGTAATCATATTTTTCTCAGTTCTGCATATCAGCTCTTGAGAAAACATTTCATTTGATACCAAATACGGCTTATTTCTGACAACTTTTTGCGAAAAAAAGACGATCGAGTTGTCACAATTTTGACAATTCTGCATAGCAGCTCTTGAGAAAACATTTCATCTGATACCGAACACGTCATATTTCTGACAAATTTTTGCAAAAGACAACAGCAACTCAGGTTATAATTTTTTTGAGATTTCTGCATGGCAACAACCGAGAATACATTTCATTTCATACCACACACGACATATTTCTGACAACTTAAAGAAAAAAACAAAAGACGATGATGTTGTCATATTTTTGACATTTCTGCATGACAGCTCTTGAGAAAACATTTCATTTGATACCAAACACGACATATTTCTGACAACTTTCTGAAAAAAAAAAAACAAAAGACGATCGTGTTGTCATATTTTTGACATTTCTGCATGGCAACACCCGAAAATACATTTCGTTTCATATCACACACGACATATTTCTGACAACTTAAAGAAAAAATACAAGACGATTGTGTTGTCATATTTTTTATATTTCTGCATTACAGCTCTTGAGAAAACATTTCATTTGATACCAAACACTACATATTTCTGAGAAGATTTTGCAATAAACAAAAGATGAACGAGCTGTCATATTTTTGATATTTCTGTATGACAGTTGTTGAGCAAACTTTTTATTTGATACCGAACATTTCATATTTCTGACAATTTTTTGCAAAAAACAAAATACGATCGAGTTGTCATATTTTTGACATTTTTGTATGACAGCTTTAGAAAAAATCTGGTGGCCAACACATAACCTCTCGCCAGATATTTTACCTGGTTGTACGCATAAAACGAAAAATATTTTAATTCATGTCTCACTATAAAATAATTCTCACATATATGTATTTGCAAAATCTATAGGATATTTTAATATAAATTATGTACAATACATACATTTTCTTTATATTCAATATGCTGAAATTTTCTTTTTCTACTTTCCTTTTCTTTTTCTTTATATTTGTCATTTTTTCGCAAATTCCTTTTATATTCTTTTGCGTTGTTGACTTTTTTTAATTTCATAATCTTCATAATAATGTACTAATATTTTTGACAGTGACATTTATGTGTCAATTACAAACATTTTAATTTCTTGCCTTGAAGTAGTTTGATCTGAGTATTTTTACATCAAATTATTTTATATGCATTTCTTTATCTCTAAATCTATAGAAGATATAATAATGAATTTATATTTATCGAATAAAGAATTTAACGTTCTTTAATATAAGTATTCATGGGCGCCCGCAGACTTTTTTACAAGGTGGGTCGAAATTTTTGTTGTAAGAAAAAAATGCGCCGCAGGCGAATTTTTAATAATTTTCAAGGTCAAACGTGTTTTAATACAAAGTAAGATAATATAGAGTTCTTTACAATGAAGCAAATTTAACAAATTCTTAAAAAATTAAAATCAATATTTTATGACGAAAATGCGTATGTACGCTCTAAAAGCGTAGAATTGTTCTTTCTACTAGGCTTTATGATGCGAGCATAAGCAATAACTACAGAAAGAGACAATCTGAAAATACAATATTGCATTAAATAAAATATTATATTACTGAGTAACAATATAATTATTATATTGAACAGCTCAAAATAAAATGTATAATAATTAAATGTTAATTAAATCGCGCTCCTTACAAAATACGGTAACCCTAATCATACGTAGGTACTTTTAATATAAATAAATATGCAATGTCTATTCATTATTTACTTTTCTATTTCTTTATAACAGTAAAATCGATAATTGTGAAAGTTTTGAGAAGAACGTGATCATAAAATGATTAGAATAAACTACGGCATATTAAAGAAAATACAACACCGAAGATAATGTAATATAATAACAGTACATAACATAATTTACTCATTCTGACACTTCAGCTATTTCGTACTTAATAATAGATAGTATGTAATAAATTTTTGATTAAAATATAAGAAAATATTACCAATAATTAATAAAAAATACAATGATACATTGAAATGAAAAAATAAAATTATAATTTTATTTTTAAAAATGGATACAGTCCATAAATGAAAGGGGGGTCAGTTGACCCTTTCGACCCCCCCTGTGGGCGCCTATGTAAGTATTTACACAACTTTTCGATAAATAATATTTAGATGATTTTTTTCTTGAAACTACAACTTCCGGTTGTCCAATTGTTACCAAAACTTAATCAACTCTTCCCATTATTGTTAGATTGAAGAATCCGTAGTTAAAAATGTCTTAAGTCTTATAGTATTTGAGAAATCGTGAATCCAACATCCACATACACACATCCACACACACATACGGACATCATCGTAAAACTGTTATAATCGGATTCTAGGGACCTTAAAACGTGCTTATTCACTAAAATCTAGATATGCGATTTTTAGCATGAATACAATACCTCTCTTACCGAGAGGTAAAAAGGAATATCTTTTCCTTTTTTTCCTAAGAATAGTAAAGAGAAAAAAGTTAGTATTGCCAATTGAATTGGAAAATTTAAAAAATAGTTTCTCACCCTGGCACGCTTTTTCATTTCATAAATCTGCCGGCAGAGGCGCTCGCAATAATGCTAGCTATTATCGCCAGATGACGTTGGAGGTCCGAACAGTGATTATTAACCGAAACCTATATATTTATTGAACAAAACACTGGAAAGTATTAATCAAAATAAATTAAAACCAGTTTTTCTTTTAAATACAAAAATGGTACAAGTGCACTCTTATTTTCTCTTTCTAACTTTCTTAATTGTTATATTATTTACACAAAAACGAGTGGAAATAGCATTTTAACGAGCGTAGAAAAAATAACCGGTAAAAAAAACAGTAAAAATTACCCTCTCGATTTCGGTTAATCCGTTATTTTTTTCGGTTTCTTGCCCTGCTTTAACCTTGAATTAACAAACCGACCCTAAATGATTTATTTATTATTATCGTCGTCGTCAAATAAATATGGACTGATGCTCAATTTCTCTTCTTCGTACCCTGTCCCTTTCCCACCGGTGTTACCGCTTTTTCAAGGCCGATCCTAAACTATCAGCCGCATTTGTTTTATATAAAAATGCCGTCCCCCTCCCCCCATTTAATTTTTTCAGGTATTTAAGCCATTCATATTCCAGAGAATAGGGAATACTTTTGATCTCTCTGATTGGCTGAAATTGGAGACAAGAGACGTTTTCTTACAACTGGCGCTAATGCAAGCACCATCTACTGAATAACTTAAATGGTATAGAGCATAGTTCTAAACAATAGCACTTATCTAATACTATCTTGAAAAACAAGTTTAGTGAATTAGGCGTATAATTTAATTATCTACAAGTTTTATTTGAAACATTTTTGTCCAAAATTAATTGGGAACTTTTGCAGTGCTTTATTATTATTATTATTATGTTCAGTATCACTTATAAAAATTTAACAATTAGTTCAGTCTCGTAACACATTCAGTTCCTTCATATTTCGGCAAATTCAATTCGTATTTTGATTCTAAAGATGGGGGAACAAATCTTCCACCTAAATAATGATATTTGCCCTTAAATTCTTTTGCGCATAATTTTGGTGCTGTTAGGGAAATTAATAACTGTGGTTGTATTCCTCCTTCAGCTGGTAGACCTGTTTCTACGTTCCAACCACTGGGTATATCAACACTACAAGAAAAATGTAAATTAAAATTAATTAATAAACAGTGAACAGTTCAAAATACTAGTTTCCTAACTGGTTTAGGTAAATTTTATAGGAAACAAATTTTAGTGATACGGTAATTTAATCTTAGCTTGCGGACTTCCTACATTTCATTCTAGAATTTTGTTTAGGACTTTGTGATGTAAATATCTGTATTTTAGTAAATGTACTATACGACCCTATATTTTGGAATACTTATGCTTAGGACATGGCTAGAGTTCCGAACGCGGGGCCGTGTTCAAGAAATTAAAATCTCGAAGAGGCGTGGCAGACCAATTCAGTCACGATGAGGCATGGTTTAGTACCAGAAATGTTCGGGACTTGTACGAAAATAAGAAACCCGAACGCGGGACCGTTGTTGAACAGCATACATGTAAATAATAATAGTAAGACTCAAAAGATCAATATTTACCTATCGTATCAAATAAAGTATGTTCTCTTAAGTTTATACAGGTGTTGTTAATTAACCGATGGTAAAACTATCTCCATAGATAGTAAATCTGGATTTTTTTGTGTAAACGCTTTCTATAAGAGCTGGAGCCCCTTAAAACTGACCAAATACGTCATAGTTTAAAATTCAGTAAAAAAAATCAATGTGTTCTCTGGTAAATATGTTGATTGTCAAAACTGATGTTAAACGTTTGTTGCACCGGCGTACAATTTATATTCTGTTTATAGATAAGTCCATAACAAATGAATTTAGCAGAGACAGCTGTCAGAAATAAATTGCATTCATATTTTAGTCAATGATGAGGCCATGGAAAAAATTATAATTTGATTTTATGAATTAATTGTATCAAAATCAATATTTCTCGATATCTATTATATATACCGTGTGTCTATCTTAAAGGTGTACATAGGAGATTAACATGGGAAATCAGTTTTTGCAATTTCCTGCTCGCCTAATTATTTTAAGCAAAAACGCGTCATATAAAAGTTTTAGGGCATAAAATTCTGCATCTAAATCAATAAACAGAATTACCTTTACATGCTTTGTAACGACAGAAATTAATTATGAAAATGTTGAAAATTACGTTGAAAATATCGACAGCCATGAAATTGAACAAAAAATAAATAAAAGCTTGACGTTTTATCTGTCACAACTTATTTGACGTTTCTGAAAATTTGATGAAACGTCAAGCATTTATTTATTTTTTCTTCAATTCCATGGCTGTCGATATTTTCAACGTAATTTTCAACATTTTCATAATTCATTTCTGTCGTTATAAAGCATGTAAAAGTAATTCTGTTTATTGACGCGTTTTTGCTTAAAATAATTAGGCGAGCAGGAAATTGCAAAAAACTGATTTCCCATGTTAATCTCCTATGTACACCTTTAAGACAGACACACGGTATATATATATATATATATATATATATATATATATATATATATATATATATATATATAATTAAATAATTTTAAAAAATAGTTAAATGTGAGGTTAAAATCACAACACTTGCTTGTTGGATTGACTAATTTGATATTTTCAAAATGAATTTAGTTAATCGCTAGTATTACAAAATAGTCCATTGATTTTTATTTATTTTTTTGCAAAATTTGTCATAATTGGGACTCCAGTTCAGTAAAACAAAAATTAATGTACGCAAGGTTGTACACAGCCTGTATAATGTATAAAGCAAAATGATTGAATATAGTTAAAAAAATGTTATTGTGCATTTTCATAACATCACACAAAATACTGACAGAGAAACAATTATCTTTGAAACCAACAAAAATGAACATAAACAAGTACTGCCCGAAGAAGAAAAAAATTTGTTCGTGAAATGTGTTCAAACTTTTGAGAATAAAGTTTGTAGATTTTAATGCTCAAATTTTGCGTTTAAATAATATTTTTGATAGAAAAATTAAATAATTAGTGCTCAAATTGATAAACAGGTTTCCACTTTTTTTGAGTATCGATTATGAATGAGTCTCAAAATGTCGTACACCATAATATTAGTTTGGTTGACGACTAACAAATTTTTGGAGATCAAATCAATATGACTTGGCTCTTTGGTTAAATATATATTTTAAATATTTCCTTGTATTCCAATATATATATATATATATATATATATATATATATATATATATATATATATATATATATATATATATA
The DNA here is from genome assembly GCA_963082715.1 of Harpalus rubripes. Lineage (NCBI taxonomy): Eukaryota > Metazoa > Arthropoda > Insecta > Coleoptera > Carabidae > Harpalus > Harpalus rubripes. Next base: position 43,492,744 of record OY720456.1, on the reverse strand, counting down.
TATATATATATATATATATATATAACCACAATCTAATCAGCTCTTCACATGGATGTAACGAAGAGGTATACGAAAGAATATATATATATATATATATATTGTAAAAATGTATATTGATTTCTAGTGTTGGTTGGTCACTCCTCGAATTCACTTTATGAGAATTCTGTGAATAGGGTGCGAGCAGACACGTGACTTCAGCAACCTTGAAGTGCTTGGAATCAGCTGATTCGTGTGCGCGTGTCACTTTGACAGGAACAATGTCTCTTGTTTTGACTTATTTTCATTTTCAACTGTGAAAAGTTATTATTTTTAATTTCATCTGTTTTTCTGTCTGAAAATTGTAAAATAAAAGCTTTTTAGCAGGTGAAAATCAAAATAAATCAAAACATTGGTCTTGTCAAAGTGACATATTGTACTGGTCAAAGTGACACGCTGATTAAAAGCACTTCAAGGTTGTTCGAATCACGTGTCTGCTCGCGCCCTATAGATAATGACAAATGGCAAATAAATTTAAATGATATTCGGTTATAGCATGTACCTAGCACATTGTTTATATTAAGGACCGTAGTTAAATATTATGACCACGATTATGACAAATAGAAACAAATGTAACAAGTGACATTACGTTTTTTCATCACAGTCACATATTTTGATTGGATATATATATATATATATATATATATATATATATATATATATAACATTTTTAGATACGTCGTTTAACATAAGCGATGTGTTAATGATACAGCCGATTATAAGTTCTTGTTTTATGGCATTAAATTGGATTGTAGAAGCAATAACGGTATCTATGGATAAGAAATGTTTATGATTAAAAGAATTATGATACACATTACGCAGCACGGCCGTTTTCAATGTAGTGCTATTACGAAGCTTATTCTTGTTGTGTAAAATATAACAAACATATATAACAAAGAATAATATCTTATCTATAAAGATAATAGAAAATTTCAAAAGTTAGAATTTGTTGATATTTACCTTGCTATTGGGACGGAAATGCATTTTAGTAATTCTACTACACCGACAAATTCTTTCCTCACTGGTGGTTTGAAGCTGAATCCAAAGATGGCGTCAACAATCAAAGAAACGTTGTTTTCAACTTCACATTTTTCAGGAAGACATTGCAAGATAGGTATATTCATAGAAATGCATTGGTGAAGTAAATTTTTATATAATTGATTATCTGTTTGTTTTGGATAATACAGCTGAGGCTTGTAACCAAACAAAGATAAATGTCTAGCGCATACCAAACCATCTCCACCGTTGTTTCCAGGTCCACAACAAACAAGAACGTTTTTAGATTTGTATTTTTCATCTGAATAACATTTTGTGATGGCTACTGCACAACTCAAGCCAGCTAATTCCATTAATTGATCAACGCTGTATTTATATTCGTTAAATAATTCTAAATCTATATTAATAGCTTCATTTTGCAGCAGATATTTTATCATTTTGCAGCTTTGAATTGATTTTTGGGAAAAGAATAACTAAAATTGTTCAAAAACATATTTATAACGTATGTTTGGTGTTATTATATACAAACCTTATTAATAAGAAATATTTCTGAAAATATTCTCATTTAAATTCTCAGTTAATTACAGAATTGTCACTTTGTGTTACAACAAAATTTGAGGTTAACTTATTTTGATATTTAATTGTGCTACACATAGTCGTACGTATATAGCAAACAAAGGATGATATCAAACATACTGAAATATAACACAAACATATGGAAAATACAGTAATATATTACATAAAGTAGAATTTTTTCTTATTTCTTGTAAATATTCCGTAGAATGTATTTTTTGTTTCAATATTTATCTCTTTTAGGACGCCACTGTATCCCTCCTCCGAATGTACTCGAAGCAACTCCTGAACAATCCGAAAACATCCGAGAGGAGAGATCTGTCACCGGTTAGAAGTGTGGTGATGTTGTGTTGATCTTTCTTAATTTTTAATAAACTTTAAAGTTGAACTAAAACTTTCTGAGTACTTTAAAAATTATTTTTAGTATCTATGAATTGTGTTTGCAGTAAAAAATAATTAGTTTGTGATTCAAAGTTGTAGAAAGTGCTTTTGTTTTTCATACTACAAACAGATGTGTTTTTGTGCAAGTTTTAAAACTTTATAAGAAGTTTGTATCTTAGTTTGTGGATAATATTTCGTAGTGTATGTAGTTTTGTGAAGTTTATACTGTGGAATATAGTTAAAGTTTTGTTAATTTGAGTAATTAGTGTTAAAGTTTTCCGTGGGAGTACACGAGGTTAGCAATAAATAGAAAGGTCAGTATTTAATAATTAAATTGGCGAGAATATTGGGTTAGAAGTATTCTTTTTTTTAAGATTTTCTTTTCATATTTTTGTGACGAAAAAGAGTTTTATTCATTCAAAGTGTTATTTATTATGGATGATTGATGACACTTAAACACGCATAATTTGTAGAACTTTCTTTTTCTTGTTACTTTTAAGAGAAATTTTAGTTCCTATGTATTGTTTAAGTTTTGCAATTAAAACTAGATTTAAAAGAAAAGTAATTTAATATTAATATGTAACATAAATTTACCGCCATTTTCAACGACGTAAACAATTAATAATTTATTCAATATCTTAATTAAGTTTTATATAAACAAATATAAACATCTTTAATGATGTATAATATATAAATAAATATTGCTTCACCTTAGACTTTTTCCATTCATCATTTCGGAATTATTTTATTACAGCAGTTTTTTCTTCAATCTCCAAAATCTTTCCTACAAACTTTTACTGAAATGAAAGTAACTCGTTCTCTTGTTATGTACTTGTTCTCCTTGATTGTCTTTTCTATGAGGCGTGATTGGTTAAGAATGCGCGGTATTTACCGTTGTAACTATGACAACGATGCATCGAAGGCTTGGTCGAGTAGGCTATGAATTAATATTTGAATTGAATTTTAAATGAATATTGCAGAATAAAATTAGTCATGTATATACATTTGAAATTGTAAATAGTAATTATTTTTAATTAGAGTTCATATCGTACCTACATGATCTAATTGTGAGAGTAATTGTATATTAAATATAGTTATTTATTTATATAAATTTAATATCCTATAATATATTAGATTATTAATATCTATCAGCATCACGCATATGAGTATTATAATAAGCATATAATAGACAATAGAGCATAGCTAATAAGTATACATACGTATAGTTGTTAATATCAGTGCATATAATATTTGACTATACTTTATTAATTTTATTTATATTTTTGTAAAATATTAAATAGTTTTATTATTTAGTCACGTTTAATATGTAAATAGGTTTAGACATTTTGAAAAGCGGTATAATAATAAAATAATGCTACGTATTTGTATAATTTGCCAGAAAATAACATTAAAAGCTTGAAAGTTATAAAGCATTATATGTTATGTATATAATTTATTATCCATTTTATAGGCATATTATTTACTTACTAGCACTACACAAATTTTTTAAAAAGTAATAACCTCGATAATAACTTAAAAATAACGAACAATGGTGGAGGAGAATAATGTCCATAATTGGCATGGACGGTCTGGTGCTTTTGATTCATTTTGTTTATAAATATGCATTGAAAATATAAAATACTTAATACTTATAGCAATTTTACTTAGGTAAATATTGTATATAAGAACAATGAAAACTTTAATGTTCGGTTATAAGTTTTACCTATATATGTGTTTTGCGTGCTGAAAAAGTTAATTTAACTAAAATTCGCCGAAAAGAATGCGTTAGTATTTTTATGGGAATAGGTGAACAAAGCTTGAAGTAGATGGCAGCAGAGTACTAATTTATGTTTGACATTATTGACATAGAGGCATAACCTATAAACGAGCCTATATATTTCAAAAACCGGTAGGTACAGCAACAGCTGAATAAAAATTAAATACAATTAATACCTAAGTAATAATAACATTTGAAAAAAAAAACCTAAACAACTGCCACTTTACATTACGGATTTTCTAATTTTGTTTACTTTGTGCTAGCTCAAATTCCATGGGGGGTCCTATGCACCATGTAACAAATTAGAAAACTGGTCATTTATTTTTATATTAAAACTAGAGCTTAAAACTGTATGATATGGTAAAGCGAGGGTGAGGGGAAAGACTATCAAAGTTTGAGAATATTGATATTCGAGTTTTTAATGCCTACGTCGCAGTTCACAGTAATGATGTCTCTTCACTCCTGTCACTCACACATCTACTGTATTCCAAATTATTACTGCTGTTTTGAAATCTGGAATCCATATTATCGTAAATGAAAGTAGAAAATATTGAAAGTAAACTAGATAACACTTCGCGTTTGTAAAGAAATAAAAGATATGTTAAATAACATAGGCAGCAAAGTCATGCAAGTGACAATCAAAACTTATACTTTTTCATATTCGTAGTTTTTTATTAACTATATTAATTTGGTTATTATTATAATTATTATTATTATTAATGTGAGCGTCTAAAGAAAAGGTAATTCGTAAATTAAAACTAAAACCTATTCAATTCACTAAATAAACTATTCGCTTCCCAAATCATAAATGTACCTCACTCTATCACGCCTTCACAAAGAGTGCCCCTTTCTACGAAAATGTCTTATTATTATTCGTTACCTAATTACATAATACTTTAACTTGTATAGGTAATAATTTGTAATTGTTTAATTTAAGGTAATTAATTAGGTTCTATAGAAATGACTTCATAACATAGTGGAACTTTCATTAAGTAATTATTATTATTATTATTATTATTATTATTATCATTATTATTATTATTATACATGCATATTAGCATATTACCAATATTTTATAAATTTTAAATAAAATAAATTTGATGTGTTATGCCGTTATGCGTATAAGTTTTTATCTCCGTTTTTATCAAATCTTTAAGTAGTTAAAAATTAACCACTGGTTAAAAATTATAATCAATCATTTATGTTGACATATAACAAAAAAATGATTTTTAGTTATCAAATAAATATAGATTTTTTAGCAATTTGTTAAAAATTAACCACTGAGTTACAGAATAGGCCCGATTATCTTAAAACGACGGATTTGGAATTATAATAACGTGTCAAATCCAGAAAGCCTCATTATTGGATGTGTATAAGGAAGGTAATTTTTAAGGCGAACAAAAGGCTAGTCGTGAAAGCATCCTTGTCTAAAAAATAGCACTCTGGAGGTAGTGCCGAGGGTAGTGCGTATATGTTGCTATCGTCAATGTGTTCATCAGTAATATAATTATTGAAATGGGTTAAGTAAAAATATAATTCAAATAGAAAATGTGGAAATAAATGCATTTTATTGACTCAACTTACCAATACACACTGTTTCGAGATTTTACAGAATTAGTCTAAGTATTAGTCTAAGCATAAATTTTTCAGATTAGTCCCGTATGTTATTCGTAAAATTTCTTTTGTCCATATGTCGAAGTGGTCGAAAATAAAAAAGTAATATACGTAACAAAACAACAAGACTATGTGTTTAAAAAATGACTCATTCTGCACGAGTCGCGTACACTATTTTTTTTCTACCTTAATTAAATATTGAAACAAATTTAGTCACTGTGGCTGAAGTTAAAGGTTACGTCGACGTCACAATAAAATAAAGCTTACAAAAGAGATAATTAGAGAAGATGAGACTTGCATTGTATATATTTTTTAAAGATACTCGTATCATTTATCTATGTACTTTTGTTAATTTGCTACATGCGTACATTATTACATTGCTGATAGCACAGCAAATTATGTACATAGTTGCAAGCATAATTTCACTAGGTATTTCTTAGCCAATCACATACGAGTAACAATAGTAATAATCATTATTATTGATTAAAAACGACGTGCCTTTAAAATTGGACATTGTAATTATGGTGATATTTATGCCATGTCATATTTATTTTGAAATGTCAAAATTTGTGAATTTACCCAGTATTATACTCGCATGTAAGCCTGCTTTATAGATTGCATAGAATAGAATGCAATAAAATGGAATAAGAAATAAAATAGAATAGGAAAAAAATTCAAGACGAATTTGAAGTTTGCATAAAATGGAATAAAATGTCACTTTTAGAATAAATTGAATATACATTCTTGTGCGCTAATTTCACTGTTTATGAAGTAGATATATGTCATTTTGACAATTTTATGGTTTGTGACAGAGTGATTAATAAATATTTATTATTTATATCTACTAGATGAAATGAAAAGTACGGATAGCTATCAGTTTCCGTATGAGTGTATCCTTATTTATGAAATTTCTACAAAAAAAATTACACCGGAATCACAAAAATAGGATCGGAGTAACCCAAAAGGACGCAAAAGGATTAGGAACAGGAATGGAATAGAACAAAAAATAAAATTTGGTTATTTCTTATTCTATTCTGTGCCATTCTATTCCATTCTATGCAAGTATAAATGGTTCCGTGCATACACATTGGTTTATATTCTTATTCCCTGTGCATTCTATTCTACGAAATCTATAAAGCTTGCTTAATTGCTCTAACTCATTCTGATAAAATACAACACTCGCCTGCGGTTCGTGATGCAATTTTTGCCCTCTTGAGTTGCAGCTATACCGACTAATATTTTTAAATTTTTCTAGAACTAAATAAGTCTATAACATGTTCGATCTCCTCTTAAGTAAGAAATGTAGTCTCTCGAAAGGATTGATCACATATTTGATTGCATCATATTTAAATATATAAATAAATAATATTCAGACAGACAGCCACACTGGCAGATATTCTGCGTTATGAGTACATATTCTAGATTATGAAAATATTCTCTTATATGTTTCACCTCGTGTTTCACATACAATAAAATAATAATAGGTAATAATAATAATTATATACATGTAGGAACTTATCTACAATATTAAAATATTAATGCTTGAAAAATTTATTTATTATAATTTAATACACACATTTATATTACCATTGTAGTACTTATGTACTTGTATTATCAATGTATTAATTTTATTACACATTACACCTGTATTAAGTATGGCATTTGTATTCCACAATGTACCTGTTTTGCTGGTATTCCTGAATTTTACGTATGGGTCGGCAGGTCAGTGGCCTGCCTTACCGACTCTTCAAGCATCACTAGAGTGGTCGGGCAATGGACCCAAGCTCCAAGCACCGTACTTCAACTTCAACGGTGTATAACGTGGATGTGAGAAAACTTATAACAAACACTGGCGAGGCAACCGCACAGGAATAGAAATAAATCCAACGGCGGATATTCATATTTAACAACAAATACAGAAATATTTATATGCGAAGAAAATAAATAAATATATAATGGCACATTGTTGGGTGTTGGGTGCACCGGGTTGTACAGTAGTTCCCGTCCAATCATTTGACTCGATTTATAAAAACGTTAAAATATAACGTGAGCATATAGGATCTCGGAAACTATGAAACAAAGTTAAATTTAGGCACAAGTTACCTACTCTATTAGGTGCAGGGACGTAACAAAATTACAAATACTTCTAAGTAATAATTAAAATTTGAAAACAGAAATGGCACTGCAAAATGGAATTGTTAATGCAATGACTACTAATTTAAAGTTCCCGGAAAATTTAATTTATAAATATGATATAAAACTAGTACGGCCATTATTGTTTTAATTACAGTTTTACATTAATTTTCGTAAAATTTTATTGTGTTGAGAAGTAAATGCTATTCTGCGGCTAGCATATCAATATTTGTGTAATGCTTAGCAAAAAGAAAAATTTTCTATAACTAATGTTAAATGTGCGTTACAAAAATTATCATCTTCTTTACTTTTTGACATATTAATATGAAGATATCTCCTTATTGAATTACGATGTTTTATGCTTATTTCACGTTTGCAAAATCCAGAATCGGTTTCCAGGAATCATTGTGTAAAATAAATACATACTTTAACTCAACAATTTAAAAATATCAAACTAATCTTTATCGAAGTGTCGTAATCGATTTCCAAATTTTGGTTTTAGATACGTGCCTTTCGTCATAATAGTTCGTCCTTGCTTAGAGCAAAAATATTTTATTTATATAATTTAACTTTATTTCAAACTTAATAAATAATGTAATTATCAATTTACTATATTCCATATAAAATTTGTATATATATATATATATATATATATATATATATATATATATATATATATATATATATATATATATATATATACGGTTGGAAACACAGGTGGCGCTAGTGTATAGTAAGTACGTGCATGTATTTTTTATTTGCTATTTAATTTATTTTGTTTGCCGTAAATATTAGGTACGTATTATATATATATATATATATATATATATATATATATATATATATATATATATATATATATATATATATATATATAGCTCAATTTTTTATCATACATAGCCTACTCAAAAATTACTTTAAACATCAAATTTATTTAAATTTCAATTGAATCTTTTTCAATATTTTTATTATGTAAGAATATAAAACTAATACATGGTTGAATTAAAAAAAATACGCTATCGAATAGGCATAAAAATATCTATAATCTATATAATAAATTAATAGATACTCGTAATAGTTCCCATCAACAGAAATTGCAAATACCTAGTAAAGAATAAATATTAAGGAAATACGTACCCAATATTTACAGCAAACAAAATAAATTAAATAGCAAATAAAAAATACATGCACGTACTTACTATACACTAGCGCCACCTGTGTTTCCAACCGTATATATATATATATATATATATATATATATATATATATATATATATATATATATATATATACAAATTTTATATGGAATATAGTAAATTGATAATTACATTATTTATTAAGTTTGAAATAAAGTTAAATTATATAAATAAAATATTTTTGCTCTAAGCAAGGACGAACTATTATGACGAAAGGCACGTATCTAAAACCAAAATTTGGAAATCGATTACGACACTTCGATAAAGATTAGTTTGATATTTTTAAATTGTTGAGTTAAAGTATGTATTTATTTATATGGGCGCTGCATTTTACACAATGATTCCTTGAAACCGATTCTGGATTTTGCAAACGTGAAATAAGCATAAAACATCGTAATTCAATAAGGAGATATCTTCATATTAATATGTCAAAAAGTAAAGAAGATGATAATTTAAAACGAAACAAATATTTGTTTATATATATATATATATATATATATATATATATATATATATATATATATATATATATATATATATATATATATATATATATATATATATATACCGTGTGTCTGTCTTAAAGGTGTACATAGGAGATTAACATGGGAAATAAGTTCTTTGCAAATTCCTGCTCGCCTAATTATTTTAAGCAAAAACACATCAAATAAAAGTTTTGGGGCCCAAAATTCTGCATTTAAATCAATAAACAGAATTACCTTTACATGCTTTGTAACGACAGAAATTAAATATGAAAATGTCGAAAATTACGTTGTAAATATCGACAGCCATGGAATTGAACCAAAAATAAATAAATGCTTGACGTTTTATTAAATTGTCAGAAACGTCAAATAAGTTAACTTACGTTGTGACAGATAAAACGTCAAGCATTTATTTATTTTTTGTTAAATTCCATGGCTGTCGATATTTTCAACGTAATTTTCGACATTTTCATATTTAATTTCTGTCGGTACAAAGCATGTAATGGTAATTCTGTTTATTGATTTAGATGCAGAATTTTAGGCCCTAAAACTTTTATTTGACGCGTTTTTGCTTAAAATAATTAGGCGAGCAGGAAATTGCAAAAAACTTATTTCCCATGTTAATCTCCTATGTACACCTTTAAGATAGACACACGGTATATATATATATATATATATATATATATATATATATATATATATATATATATATATATATATATACATATACAGGGTGTTTCACGGATATGGGACGCCCCAATTAATTTCTTAATTATTAGGAATAGAATAAAATTCAAATAAAAGTTGCAGTAGAGTAAGGGGGACATTCACTTATTGAAGAAAAAAAAAATTGAAACCAGTGGTTCTCAAGTTACAAACCAAAGATATATTTTTTTAAATGGGATATTATACAATTTTTAGGCTCATTCGACAGAGTATTTTTTCTGAATTCAACCATATAAATATTTTAGTGCTTACATAACAAAAATATTGAGAAAAATTCATTTGAAAATTAAATTAATTTTTTAATTTGTGTAATAATAATTGTAATTTAACATAACACAAAACAGTAGGCCATGATCAATAACAAAAAAAACCTGTATTTAACTTCACAAATAATTTTCAAAATTGTTTCCATTATTTTCTAAACATAAATAGCAGTTTAGTATAAGTTGTTTTGTTATTGATCATGGCCTACTGTTTTGTGTTATGTTAAATAAAATTTATTTAATTTTCTAATGAATTTTTCTCAATATTTTTGTTATGCAAGAACATAAAATATTTATATGCTTGAATTCAGAAAAAAATACTCTGTCAAATGAGCCTAGAAAATGTATATAATGTCCCATTTAAAAAAATGTAACTTTGGTTTGTAACTTGAGAACCACTGATTAAATTTTTTTATCTTCAATAAGTGAATGTCCCCCTTGATCTACTGCAACCTTTGTTTTCTTCTATTCCTAATAATTAGGAAAATAATCGGGGTGTCTCGTATCCGTGAAGCACCCTGTATACAAAGAGTTTTTTTTTCAAGGTGTACATAGGAGATTAACATGGGAAATCAGTTTTTTGCAAACCGTTGCCCCCCGTTTTAACTTATGGCAAATTTCCCCACCCAAAAATACCAAATACATGGAATTTATCCAGTATTTTAGGCCCATAAATTAATATTCAAAATTATTTATTTTCCTATTAATAGCAATAACCTTGCCAAATTTGAACAAAAAGATAAAGAAATGCTTGACTTTTTATCTGTCAGAACAGGCTAATTGACATTGTCAAGAGACATTATCCTATTCTGACAGATGAAATATGAAGCATTTGTTTTTTCCTTTTGTTCAAATTTGGCATGGCTATTACTATTAATACGAAAATGGATATTTTTTAAAATTAATTTATGGGCCTAAAATAATTTCCATGTATTTGGTATTTTTGAATGGGGAAATTTTTTATCTTTGTATTGACATCACAGCCATTGCCGTAAGTTAAAACGGGGGGCAACGGTTTGCAAAAAACTGATTTCCCATGTTAATCTCCTATGGACACCTTGAAAAAAATCACCCTATATATATATATATATATATATATATATATATATATATATATATATATATATATATATATATATTATATTTATATCAAGAGCGTTCGTACATAAAAGTATTACAAAAATGAAGTTTTAATAATTTGGAAGAATGTGGCACGCTTCGCACCACGGGTCGTGGAGTCGAACTTGAACCATATCTCGCATGCTCCTGTAGTGGAGAGATTAGCCGGTTCCAGTTTAAGAACCGTTGGCCAGGGGACGCCCAAATTCAACACGCACCCTCCGTGGAGGCTCTTTCCTTGTCCTAATCGCAGCGACTTCAACTTGACTGTTAATGACACCACATATGTTACAATTTTAAAATTTCATTTTCATTCCATATGACGTTTCCATTACCAAAATATAATGACTCCATAACTATATTATATATACACAATTTTACTGTGATACGAACAGGTATACGTAGTTAATGTATAAATTTGTAAAGGCAAGAATTGTAAAAAAAATCCCCGAAAAAACATGACATCACTACAACAAAAAACAATAAAATCATTTGTTAATAACTATAAATAGTGTTTTATTTGATTTCCAACCTAAATAATTCAAATTAACAAATAGCAGTTTTGTATTTCATAGCCTACTAAAATAACTAAAAAAATCAAATTTATTTAAATTTCAATTGGATTTTCCTCAATATTTTTATTATGTAAGGATACAAAACTAATACATGGTTGAATTCATAAAAAATACGCTATCGAATAGGCATAAAAAATTAGTAGTTCCATTTGAAGAAATATAACTCTGTGAAGTAACTTGAGAATTTAAAAAAATATTTTCTTCTTTAATGGGATGTCCCTCTTGGTGTCCTACAACTTTGTATTTTTTGTAACTATAATAATAAAGAAAATAATGGTGGTGGTCGGTTTTGGTGTTACACCCTATATATATTGTTTTTCGGTAATGTAAACGTCATTTGTGCAGTGTATTACAAAATTTTGGTGTAGTATTACAATTTTAAATGTTGAAGTGTTCTAAGTCGATTATTTGTATTTTGTTGTATAATTTACGTAGTGAACTAAAAAAATTACACGAAAATTTTGAAGATGTAATTTTGAATGAAAATTTGTTGAAGAGTGACAGCTGGGTCAAGCAGAAGTTTGAGTCTGATACAAACGCCGAGGATATGGTAAAAAAGATTTGGATTAATAGTAATGCAAAAGCTATATTTGTATTATCATCAACCCTGAGTACAAGCCAATTAAAATTTTTAATTACATGTACCACTGCTAAAAGTATGTGGGACAAAATTTGCTCCATTCACGAACAAAAAAGTGAATCCAATAAATTGGTGCTGACAAAATTCCATGAATACAGAATGTCAAGTGCAGATAATGTTGCACAACATATTGCAAAAATTGAAAACTTAGCATCCCAATTAAAAGATATTTAAAAGGTTATGGGCCCAGGTCTACGCTTATTCTAAATCTGAAGTGAATTATCAGTGATAAAATATCCTTTATTTATTTAATTAACTTCAGTGAAAATAGATTTACAGAAATTATGACACATCAATCACATATATTTTTGTACATTGCCTAAGTTACACTTTTGGAACATGATAGTCAGATAAAATAATTAACACTTGGCGAAGTTTCACAAACTAGGATTTATTATCTTATCGATTTCGGATTTTACGCCATCTTTAGAAGACTGAGATATGTACAAGAGAATTACATGACTATATATATATATATATATATATATATATATTTGTATATAATCTTATACCTGTCTGTATATATAGTCATGTAATTCTCTTGTACATTTCTCAGTCTTCTGAAAATGGCATAAAGGCCGAAATCGCGATAAACATAATAAAACCTAATTTGTGAAACTTAGCCAAGTTTAATTATTTTACCTGTAAATTTATGTATTTTAATAAATATCTTATCTAGAATTACTTATAATTATAACCTTTCAATCGTTTTAAATAATAACTTTTTAAATCGCTACAGCAAATCAAGGCTAACATGTTTTTCAATACGTATAACGTTCTGAATTACAATTGACTATTCTGAATTACATTTGACACTTTCTGAAATTGAACTGACTACTTTAAATTACATTGACGGTTTCTGATATTAAATTCACTATTCTGAATTACAAATGACGCTTTTCTGAAATTGAATTGATTATTCTAAATTACATTGACGCTTTCTGAAATAAAAATGACCATATCTGAAATTCAAATGGAACAGGTGTAGTAATTATTCCCGGGAATAATCTCTGTAGCTTTTATTTTTTGTGGACATATGTGAGATAGCTATAGGTAATACAATTTAAGATCGCTGCGCCATCAGTATACATTTTGGAACTATTCAATCCAAGATTACTAGGTAAAGATTACGGTAAGCATAAGTAACTTTAAGTTAATATACTTTTTTTCTGCCTTACTAATGCAAATTATTTGTTTTTTAGTAACAGCAACGACATAACAGTATGTTAAATCGCGATGTGTTTATGAAGGAGAAGGGGATTGTAATGTTGGTTCCATTATTTTATGTGGTTCCACCGAAAAAGAGGAGTACAACATAAAAAATTTGATTGTGTCTTTCAATAAGCCCCTTACAATCATTATCACACAAAATTAAGAGGAAATTTTAAAATGGAAACGATAGCGCAGATTAAAAATTGCGTTGTTCGCACTTGTCTAAAGACACAATGAAGTAATTTTTAAGCTTTGCACTTGTTTTCAGTTAAACCACAAAGTAATGCGACCAGCATTATAAACTTTCACGTCTAGATCTTTCATTGCCATCCATGTAATTTATAAAACATATTAATGAAAATGAATAGCTTCTATTACCTGGAAAATGAAAATAACAATATGACAATATTTACTCTTTTTTCAATATTTCACTTATGCTAACTAATTATCCCAAGTATTATGTATCCTCTCTTACTAATAAGCAAATAGTTTGCATTAATAAAACAGTAAAATATGTATTTAAGATAAAAGTCACATGTATGCTTACCGTAACTTCAACAAATAATCCTGGATCGAATAATTCTTAAAATGTCCACCGGGTGGTGTAGCTCTTATCTGGAGTTGCCTATCCATACATATGTACGTAAAATGAGCGAGTGCCGTTTCTGTTCATGAAATAAACTAAAAAATTATAGAAACCATTTCTAGAAGTACCGTAACTAGTAACTATAAATATAATTCCAGATTATGTATATTTATTTTGCCTTGTCAAAGTTGTGTTTTAGTTGTCAAAACAGACTTGACAACTGCGCCATGTAAATAAATGAAGCTACTACATTACGACATTAGATGGCATTACAATAGCATAAAAGTCTGATTCCGTTGTTTGAAACCAATTTGTAGATCAAAAACTAATCTAAATATAATTAGAGAGTTCGATAAATTACAAAATAATTCTCCAGTTTCTTTCTCACACTTGTTGCCATTTGGCAATAGCCACTTAAGCCCTACAAGCTTTCGTGACTATTGCCTAGCAACAAGTTTTCGAAAGATCTGTCAAATTATTTTCAATTCATTCTCACTCCCTTGTTATACTATTACTGAGCATTTTTTGGCAAAACAAAAGCACATCTTAGATGACTTCCCAAAAGCGCACCAGATGTACCATTTAACCGAAGTCTCTTAATTTCCGAGATCCAAATGATACCTATCAACCGAAATCCGGGCACCTGTATTGCGTCAAGCTTATTTTATTAAATGAAAGGTAACTGAATTTGTACGAAAATTTTCGATAAAGATTTGTACTTGAGAACATAATATGCATTTCCTATTCCAGTCGTTATTTCCGGCTATAAATGCTTGAGTGATTTAAGAAGCAGAAGTAGGTCAAACCAGAATTTCCGGAAGTTTATACGGGAAACAGGAACACCCGCGAAGATCTTTGATTTAACTGCGAGAATTAAAACCACTCAAAAAGAAAAAAATATAAGTTTAAGATTACAAAACAATTACGATACAATTCATTTAAACTTACAAATTTACGATACGACCAAGGTATGTTACCGGCTTATCATTTTGTGTAAGGTAGCGGTACGGTCACAGAGAGAAACGCATTCTGGCTCATTTTGACTACTACCATTGATAAATTTACTCGCATATACGTATGAACACTGATAACGCTATAGTAAATTTGCGTAACACTATTATTGTGTTATTACAAATGTTTTATAATATATTTTAATATAACAGTGTAATTTTTCACTATATTGATTATGGTGGAATGAGAACCCCCATTCAAATAAGTCGAGAAATAAGTGTTATTTGGTTTACTTTTGTTGTTTCCTTATTTTATGTAATAAGAATTTGGAATAGTGTAAGTATACAGGGTGGTAACCTGAACTCGCGAACGTAGGACTTCAACATGTAAAATCATATTTTCGTAATTTCCTACTTATAGCCCAGCTAGCAAAAGTCACGTGATAAGGTACAAAAGGTTTGACCTTGGGGTAGGGTGCGGATTGGCTCCCCATACAAAAATAATCGTGTCTTACAAGTCAGACCGGGGGCTTTACGCCATGGTAATATTTTCAAAATTCAAAAAAGGACCAAAAATTACGTGATGAGGTACATTCAAATTTTTTGTATCAATCGACGTGGGTATTTGCCTAGTTTGCTAAAATTTATTTTAAAACGTAGAAATCAGGGGCTTCTGAGTTTTAAGACACGAACCAAAATTTGATAAATGGCTGAAAATTATGAGATCAGGTACATTCTAACTTTTTGCGGTTTTTTATGCACTATTATCCAAAGACCACGAACAGACATTTTAAAACATAAAAATCGGGGGCTTAATGCATATAAAACAATCAAAAGTGAAAATGTTGTTTAAAAAATACATCACGAGGTACATTAAAACTTTTTGTGTCAAGCGACGCAGGTCTTTGCCTAGTTTGCTAAAATTCATTTTACTACATTCAGACCAGGGGCTTTTGACTTTTAACGTATGAACCAAAATTTTTAAAAATGTTACGGGATAAAATACATTCAGTATTTTTGCAATTTTTTATGCACTATAATCTAAAGATTACGAAGACTTTTTTAAGACAGGATAGAGGGCTTTTGCTTTTAAGACAAATAAAAAAGAATTCATGTGAAAAATTACCCAATATGAGATGAATTTAAAAAATAGAGTATTTTTGCGTATTACAAATAAACACAAACGGTAAAACTTTTAAAGACATGAGTAGGTATAAAATTGGATATTATAAAAAATGAAATTAAAAAAGCTGCTTATTAAATAAGAACTGGGATATTTATTAAAGCCAAAAATGAAATCAATATTTATATTACATATCGTCGAATAATTCGTCATTGAACTCGGATTGAGCCTCTTCTACTTTATTTGATTCGATTATTGCACATTCTTCGATTTCGCTTAGTGACTGCGGCAAAGAGTCTTTACTATCCCAATATGGAATGTAAATATTTCCATCTCCTGCCAAAATCCAGCCATTACCCTCTAGAGTTACTAAATGCAAAGTGTTGGTATTACTCGCATTATTTCTCATTTTGCAGACATAATTGCACCTTATTTTGATATCTTGGAATGGTTTATCTGAGCTCTTTGGTATACTAGATTTGAAGATGTTTAGACGAGCTGTGTTGTGTAACACGAGGGGGGGTCTCTGAAGCTGATGACTGGTGGACGCTCTGATGGCTGGCGTCCACGGCTTGTGAGAAGGAAGAACACACATACACTAACACTTTTTACACTTTAACTTTACACTAATGAACACTACGGACATGAACACAACTTGTTGATTTAAAAACTAAATACTTTTTATTTACATGATTATTAATTAACACTAAGCTTAACATAACTAAACTGTTACATTCCGTAACCCAACGGACGAGCGTCGCCCTAAACTAAAACTCTTACATGTTAACTCTTACGAGTCTCTAAACTCTCCCATGTTTATCCCATGGCTAACTAATACCGACTCTTCCATGTTTATCCCATGGCTAACTAATACTGACTGACTTAAAACAAAAACGCTATCTCCAGGACAGGATTATCTTAGGGGTATGGGGTGCATAGGCGAGGTCATTCTAAAGTCACGCTCGTATATATAATAATTTCCAGACTTAAGATCAACAAATAAATGTCGTGACTATCATAATATGATAAGAATTTCTAAACTGAATTTTGACATTTATAACTTAAACAGATAAACAGAGTTAAAATATGAATATTGAAACTATAATTTAGAAGAGTTTATAAAAAGTTATTTATCTGTTATTGCGCTTACCCTCGCCTTGTCACAGTTGAGATCTTCACAAGTTTTTGTCCATAAATTTCACATATAGGTAACCCGTTCCAATGACTTATGAAGATACTTCATCTGAGATTTTACTTGTGCCACAAAACAGCGTGTATCAAGACGAAGTTATATCTCTGGGTAATACAAGAAAATCTCAACTGAATTTTGTGTCTTAGAAGTCAAAAGCCCCGGATTTCTATGTCTTAAAATGAATTTTAGCAAACTAGGCAAATACCCGCGTGGATTGACACAAAAAGTTTTAATGTACCTCATCATGTAGTTTTGGACAGCATTTTGACTTTCGGGTGTCTTAAATGCATTAAGCCCCCGATTTTTATGTCTTACAAAGTTTATTCATGATCTTTGGATAATGGTGCATAAATACCGTAAAAAGTTTCAATGTACTTTATCACGTAATTTTCGGTCCTTTTTTGAAATTTTCTTTCGTGTCTTACATGTCAAAAGCCCCCGGTTTCGATGTGAAGGTATATTAGCAAACTAGACACAAGCCCGCATTGAATGGCACAAAAAAATTGAATGTACCTCATCGCGAAATTTTTGGTCCTTTTTTGAATTTTGAAAATATTACCATGGCGTAAAGCCCCCGGTCCGACTTGTAAGACACGATTATTTTTGTATGAGGAGCCAATCCGCACCCTACCCCAAGGTCAAAACTTTTGTACCTTATCACGTGACTTTTGATAGCTGGGCTCCCGGTCTATTGGTGTCCTTAGAAAGTTGCGTCTTGTGGCAGAACACGACTATTTTTAATTATTAAATATTACAAAACTTTAAGCAAATTCATTTTTAAAAAATTGTTGACATTTGTGCCACAACTTACGGGACAAACTTTATTTATTTATATTTTAAACTATTTATATTGATTTTATTTTAGGAATATTTTATGTATAATTGAATTCTACATGCACGCATTAATTACCGCTGCTGTACGCCGAGGCATGGACTCAATAAGGTGGCGAATAACATTTTGCGGTATTTCATTCCATCCTCTTTTAACTGCAGTCCACATTTCCTCCAGCTCTTCCTAAGATGTCCCGCAGATTTTCAATGGGTGACAAATCTGGAGAACGAGCAGGCCATGGAAGCACTGATATTCTGTGCTGATTAAAGAATATCAGTACCTACTCTTCTCGCGGCTGTCGAATTTAGTTGCATATAGGGAGCAACTACAAGAATATTAGTAATGTACCTCTAACTGTAATACCGGGAATGCGTATTAAACGAGATTACAAGTTATAAGATATTTCTCCCTAGACCATAATGCCTTGTGTAGGCGCCGTATATAAGCCACATTGCACGTTCCCTTTTTCATCCCCGAACGTAACAAGTATCCGAGAATCATTTGCCCACCCAAAATAGGCTGTGCCCACCCGGGTGCCCACCTAATTTTTAAATAATAAATATAAAAATAAGTGATTATTTGCAAGCAATTAATTCTGACGTATCTCATGCTTTGTTATTAATAGAAGGGATCAAAAACGTATTTAGCGATCAAAGAGACATTTCTGAGCAAAAGTTTTCTTTTGAAATTGTTTACAAAGAAGCAGTAGCTATTGCCGAAGAAAATAATATAAAACTGCAAATTGCTCAAAAGAAACGAGTATCCAAATTCTCTAAAAAAATTCAAAATTATATAATTACAGAACAAATGCATTCTCTTGAAGAAGAAATTAACACAGTTGTACAAGGATGTTTAAGGACGAAAATATTTTTACCTGTTGTAGACAGGATTTTAGTTGGACTAGAAAACAGATTTTTTGCTAATAAGAATATTTTAATGAGTATTTGTAGTTTAAACCCTGAAATACCAGAAAAAAATTTACATTATGATACTATAATTCCACTTGCAAAATATTATTCGTGTGATTTAAATTTATTAAGATCAGAATTAAATATTTTACCAAATACAATTTCAAATTACGAAAAAGAATATAATATAAATATTTCAAACATGCTGCAATTTGCTGATATGATAAATAAATATAAACTTGCATTTTCGGTGGTGCACAAACTTTTAACAATATGTATTACAATTCCGGTTTCAAGCGCTGCATGTGAGAGATCATTTTCATGTCTTAGAAGACTGAAAACATATAGTAGAAATAAAATGACCAACGATAGGTTGGCAAGTCTGGCAATAATCAGTATTGAAAAATATATAGCAAAATCAATTAGCATGGAAACAGTAGTAAACGAATTTGTCAAACAAAATCCAAAACGACGAATGCAATTAATGTAATGTAAGAATTATATTATATTAATTTTATTCTCCATGGGGTCTCGTGGCCGTGTGCCTGAGTGTCTGGTCGCGAATCTGGGGAACCGGGTTCGATCCCGACCGACGCCAATTATTTCGAATTTTAAATGGCACAAAATTGACCCCTGTGGTGCACTCTCCACGCCAGCAATGAGTGCCCGTGAGGTGACGCCTGGTAAACGCCCGCACGGTACAAATATGTCATCATCATTACCGATATCTGCGTACAAAGCAGATTGGCACACCCAGCAATGGGTAAAATGCCGTGATGATATATTTATTTATATTTATTTATATATTAATGTATCATGTAATGTTAATTATTTAGTAATAATACGGTTTAGTTTTTACATGTTTACATTTTAATTTAATTTTTTGAAGCAATATTCAATGTTTAATTTTAACTAATTTCATTTTATACCTACATTGTGAACATAACTTATCGTATCTGCGAAACTATATGCATTTGTTTGTATTATTAATTATATTTTAATAAAATTACATTTTCAATTAAAATTATATATATATATATATATATATATATATATATATATATATATATATATATATATATAAAATCAATATTTCTTATGTGCCCACCCAACTATTTATGTGCCCAACTCGTGCCCACCCATTCACTCAATCCTGGCGCCGTCCCTGGTTGTGTCTCTCCTACAGTAAAATTATTGAATTGTGATACAATTTTGGAACGTACTCCATTTTACAATTCTCTGTTGCCGTATTCTTAACATTTTATTTTTCAAAGCATGGTAATAGTTTTGAGAGTACTGTCACAATACGAACTGCGTTCGAACGTTGTGAGTAACTATCCGATAGCTATGTTTGAAGGTGTCCACTTGAGAGCAAGCTCTCAGGAGTCTACTATCGGCTTGTTCACTGACGAGTGCTGCTCTCGAGAGCTGTACTCGCCAGTGGCCACGCACCTGAGAGTGAAGCCGGTATCCGACTATAAAAAAAATTATAATTTTTTTTTATAAAAACGTTGCATGAAAAGTACTGCATCCCACTGTAAAAAATTTTTTATCCGTTTTTATGGAGTGTTGCATAACATAATGAAAGAGAATTGGCGCCAAAGATACTACTAAACTTCATTTTGTGGACGTTGCTCTGCAGAGGTAGTTGCGTTCTGTAATTTTATTATGAATAACGTCAATTCAAATAAAAAATTGTTAGCTGCAATAATTGTTGGAGTAATGGGTTACATAGTTATACAAAAAATTTAAAAAATCAGAACATCGCTGGTGGACTAATCTATGGCTGGAGAAAAGAAATAAAAATCGGAGTGTTTTAGTTATCGCACACAACGAATTACGAATAGAAGATGAAATAAATTACAGAAACTTTCTTCGAATGAAAGACCATTTCTTAAAAATAATGGACATAGTTCGAAATTTAAGTGAGAAAGGTGACACTCATCTAAGGCAATGTGTTTCGGCACATGAAAGATGGGCATTATTCTATCTAGTGTACATATAAATTTTGAAAAATTAATCCTTTTATCGTCACTACTTAAAAGGTACGATGCGAGTATATAGGTGAATAAGGTTCATCGTAAAATGTTTGAACGAGGCGGATTTGTTTGGGCTTCTCATTTACTTCACATTTTATTTTTGAAAATTTGTATAGGTAATTTAAAATACACTTTCTGTAAATTATTGATCAAGATATTTATACTAATACTACGTAAAATTATTGGTTGAAAAACTCTTGGTTACAATTAATGAGTATTCTAATAGGATTCGGACGGAAAATTAAAAGGAGAAAAAAGAAATGCAAAGAATAACGCATGTATATATTAATTAACTTTAATACTTATTTTTTGATGTTGTATTATAATATGATAATAACATTTAGCAGTTGAAAATCGCACTTTGCCTGGCGTATTTATTATAATATTCAGGTGATTTTGTGTGGTATAAAACTTCTTCATTTCTTTACAAATCAATTAAAACGCTGTCTGTTCAGGCAACCACACTACACATTTTGATTATTTTGCTTCATATTATTTCCAATTTCAATATAAACAAACGCTCACCACTGTTCAAATAATATCAGGAAATAACAACAACGCTGTCTCTTTAGAAAATGATTTTACACAGTACACATGGTTCAAGCAACCGCATTGCGCACGCCCGCGTCATCATCTAATCATAACGCAGCTTTCAACAAAATGAATGCAGACTGCTGTATTTATGTGACGTCACATCAAAATTTTTACGTGACGTCATGTAAATACAGTTTTCATAAAAATTCTGTCAAAATGGTTTTTATAAAAATATTTACGTCCATTTTTATAATAAAATTTACATTGGATACCGGCGTAACTCGCAGGCAGTAACGCAAAACTCGCCGTTAGTAGACTCGTGAGAGCTTGTTCTCAAGTGGACAAGTTCAAAAGTAGCTATCTGATAGTTATTCGCAAATTGCGAACGCAGTTCGTATTGTGGTGACAGTACTCTCAGAACTATGACCATGCTTCCGAATATAAAATGTGAAGAATACGGCAATAGGGAATTCAAAAATGGAGGGCTTTCCAAAATTGCATCACAATAGGGTTTTCCACGATTATTTTTTTATATTAATGTGGAAATAAAAATATTAGATTAATATTTTTTTACTTTTCATAAAAATTTATAGAACGGGAGAAAAATGCAAAATAATTTTGCAATTTGCCATGACATCATCCCGTGACGTCACAATCCCAGCAAGACCTTAGCTAGCCCCAGTAAGAGAGAGAGAGAGCTCGATGAACTATGAGATAGAAACAGCTGTGTCAAGTGAATTTAGCTACAAAAATGTAGTGCGGGAAAATTAAACGTAACCCACACACAACCTGCATTAACTTTCATCCACGTCAACTGGGCGGTTACTGATTCAGCATGTGTGTGCTTTTTATTTGTATTTTAATTAAACGAGTAAGTTTAACCACAATTTTGTTATTACACTCGTGTATTATGTATTTAACCTCTGAAAATCAACAAAAATAATTCACGGTAAAAGCTAGGCATGCGCACAAACACCATCAAATGAAATAATTTCGTTGTCTGGCTTCGTTAGTGTTGTGGCGTCATTTATAAATACTATATAATTTATCATTATTTTTATTTTATATTAATATACTTTATACTAAAATTTATATGTAGTAATTATTTCTTCAAAAGCCGTTGGCTTGGAAAACCCTATTCAATTGTACTGTAGGAGAAGTTCAACGAAAATTACACAATTTGAATGTTTAGTGGTTGCAAATCTAAAAATATTTTGTATTATGTATATTATGCTCACTATTATGTATGCAAGAAGTTCCATTTACACTGTGCTGCCACCAACTTTGTTTTTTTAAATGGAAGTCTGTATATTTTTGTATATTTGGGATCAACATTATAATCTGTGCCCTGAGCAGATTTAAATTTTGGCACCCCCCCCCCCAACCATAGAAAAACAAACTAAAAACTGCAAAAAATATTTATAAAATTCAAAAACAATATATTTATTCACAAATGAAATCAAAGGGAAATAATAATTAAAATGCAATAAAATTTTCTTTTATAAATTTTTATTTTACAAGCTTTTTTCTGGCGAATTGTAACAATATCTTCTTCTTCTATTTTTAAATTATTGCTTACAAGTCGTTTTTGGACCATTGATGAGCGAAGATTTGATTTAGTAATGGAAAAATACTACCAACATTAAAAAATTGCAACAAAAGCTTTTTTACGGAATCCTGTACAGAATAAAAGGTACACTATTAACATATCAAAAGTCAATGTTCGGCGGGAACCTATTTTGGTTTTTCGTCATATTCTCGAAAACAGTAGCTCGTATCGAAATTTTGTAAAAGGACAAAATTGAAGTGTGTCATTTTTTGTACAAAAATGTATAAGCTAATATTATGAACATCTACAAATCAGCTCATTTCCAACTTTTTATTCAAAATTTCGCCTTGATTAAAGATAAACAACATTACGTATTTAAAACGTGTCGAAGTGCTGGTTATGGCGCCCCTAAATTTTGGCGCCCTAGTGCGACTGCCTAGTACGCCTATATCTCGTGGCAGCCCTGATTTTGCATATAATAGTGCAATTCAATAGCTTTTTGACAATTTAAAAAGATTTAATTTCTTTTTTTAGTTTTTCTTCGAAAACGCGCTAACATGGCTATAAAGTAGTTCCTATACACAGAATTATTGAACTAAAATTAGTTTTTTAATGTATTGTATACTATATGGAAAATTCACATCGTAGTTATTTATTACGAAAATATTTGTTCCCAATCTTTCAGGGTCGGCATATTGATAAAAATTTGATTTAATAATTATATGTTGTTAGTTCTCGCGACGTTTGCGAACTACAGACGCTCTCCAGTGGACATGGTCCAGAGAGTAATTTGTGAGAGTACCTCTCCTACTGTCTAAACTGCTCGCGAGAGTAAAACTCACGGAAAAATACTCTCACGTGCACTCGTGCACACAGTCATGGGAGTACTGAGTACTCTCGAGAACAACACTCTGGAATTTATTTTCACGTAAACAGGCACCTTAAACTCAGCTATTCCAAATTTTACTCGTTTACACTACTAATAATAAACAACCTGTATGGCGAATCTCATTTATTTATTCGTAATATTTTATGTTATTGCATTTTCAACGACCGCTATATATATATATACAGGGTGGTGACTTGGAAGACGCAGCATAGGGGTTTCAATGGTAAAATCTGAATGAGCAGTTATTTGTTCCCCTAATTATTTTAGAGCAAAATTGTATTTAAGTTTTTGCTACAGAAAAAAATACTGCATCCGTATATGATATTGTTTATAATTTTTCAATTTCCGTAACCGTAAGAATAGTCGAAAACAATAATAAATTTTTTGTAAAAATCATTGATGCCATGGAATAAAAATAAATCACATAAACAATTAGCAAATGTCCAAACAGAATTTTACAACAGATTGATACATTTTATGTCTTTTAATTTAAATAAGTTAAGGGTCGTTTTCATAGTCACTTCTTAACGAAATATTAAATTTCGATCTCGTCAAATTACATAGTTGTAATCAACAATTCCATTGTTGTCATCAACAACAATAAAGATGTTTTTATTTTCCTCGTTTTGAAAATAAGTTAAATTTTTGTTCCATGGCACCAATGATTTTGCAAAAATGTTATTGTCGATAATTTCTACGGTTCCGGAAATTGAAAAATTATAAACAATAGCATATTCGGATGCAGTATTTTTTTCTGTAACAAAAATTTAAATACAATTTTGCTCAAAAATAATTAGGCGAGCAAAAAACTACATTAAGATTTTACCATTGAAACCCCTATGCTGCGTCGTCCAAGTCACCACCCTGTACATGCATTTGATATCTGTACAATTAATTTATATGCTAGCAAGTATAATATTTAAGTCATGAAAATTCGGGAATATTTAATGGATGCTACGAACTAGTACGAATTAGTTACTCAATTTAAAGTTTTGACTATAAATTCTCTAAATTTGCAAAGATTTCAAATATATTCGATTTCTGCCTTTTGTGGCAAATTTCGGAATTATAAAGCAGATGGGGAAGAATTTCCTAACCTAATTTTTAAACACTTCTCTGGAAGGACATTTTTTTGAACAGTAACAGATATGTTAATTTTATGTAAGTGTTTTGTTAATTTAATTATATATATATATATATATATATATATATATATATATATATATATATATATATATATATATATATATATATATATATATATATATATAATTGTTGTAATAGATATTTTTTTCAACTTTGTACTATTTTTTTATATCTACGTATTGAATGATTTTTCTTTTTAAGGCTATAGTAAGTGGCTAACTCTTCTTTTTAAAGTATAATAATTCAATATTAAATTCAAAGACCTTATCAACAATACAATAGTTATAAACTATTTTGTATGAACTATTCGTTTTTAATCATCCCTGTGATCCTATATTGTGTCATATCTCCTGAATGAAAATGAGCTGAATATTGGTTCCGGAACAGGCTGTATGGATATTCCACGAATGTTGCAGGAATACCGGCTACAGATACACCCACGAATGGAAATTGGCAAAGGAAGTATGGAAATAAAACTTCTAACAGCCGTGCTGTGAATAGAAATGTAGTTAAGAGGTTTGGAAAAATAATAAACATATATTCAATAAAAATAAATATCTACATCACCACGAGTCTTACCTAGATATTGTATTGCTTTGTAGGAACTTGAAGATATGTTTGTTGACTGTATAATGATGATGGTGTTTTATATATAAATAAGTATACATCACGTCATCGGTCATCGCTACTTATTCACTCATTACTCATTGTGTCAATCTGCTATTTTTATTTGTAGATTTCGGCAATGACAAGACAATACATCACAAATGGTCAATGAACACACTAAACCTCGCGACTTCTTCGTGATATTTTAAATTGTACGATATCTAATCTACTGTAATATATGAAGTAATAGTATATTAGAATGAGACGTAGGCGAGTCGCGAAAGCTTCCGATTCCGAATCTAGTAAAATGACTTTGCGCACATAAGTTATTGTAATAATGATAATATATTGGAAAGCAGAATAATTACCTACTGAAATAGAATAAGTAAGAATACAATAATTTACACTCCCTACAGGAGGGGTAAATTTAAAATTACATTGGATCTGATTATACTTGAGAAAAACTGTTTTCCCATGTTAAACACCTTTAAAGAAACTTATGGATTCTTGTATTCACTCTGAATGCCTGAATGCAATGTTTTACCTATACTAATAAATATTCAGCATCTACTAATTTATGTACACGTACGAGCCCAGTCGCAAATGTTTTGAACCAAAGAATATTGTATATAAAATTAATTTTTCAGAATTAAAATTTATTAAATACAAATTATTAATATAAAAACCAATAAATGTAAGTATTAAATGTACTATAGTTCTAGCAGATAATTTGTTTTTCTATAAATAATTAGTATTTAGTAAATTTTAATTCTGTTAAATTAATTTTATGCACAAAATTCGCATCTGGACTCGTATATAACAATATTTGT
This sequence comes from Harpalus rubripes, assembly GCA_963082715.1. Taxonomy (NCBI): domain Eukaryota; kingdom Metazoa; phylum Arthropoda; class Insecta; order Coleoptera; family Carabidae; genus Harpalus; species Harpalus rubripes. The sequence goes on along the minus strand of OY720456.1, from coordinate 43,465,837 downwards.
AGATCGTATTCGATCGTATTATTGTATTAAATATCGATATATTCATACAAAAATATTGTTACGTTTTATTTATTTGGGCGAATTGTAAAAAATCAAAGAATTATTATTAATTAAAATTAAAGTTTATTAAATGATCAATAAATATTAAAAAGATAATTAAACGATAATAAATTTTACTGACACTATGATAAACAAATATTAACACTACTTTAAAGTCTGAGAATCGGGCTAAGAATATTATAAAACACTTACACACAAGATTATTTATTTAAACCATTGACGTATTATATAAATGGACGCAACATTGATTTCATTCGTATATTAAATTATTTGTAAAAATAACAAATATAGAAAAGTACTTTTGCTTTAGCTAATATTATTTATTTAAAACTATTTTTATACACATTTAAGGTGTAGTCCGTCGATTGGAAATGATTGCTGCATATCACAGAATATTTGGATGACTTGAAATTGTGTCTTCTATCTGCAATAAACCAGTCTGTACACAGTTTGTCATCTTTCGGAAATCTACTCGAAAAACATTCATATAATATAACAGTTTAGTTTAAGCTCCGTTTCCAGCTCTTAACATAGTCACTGTTTTTGTTATTTGTCATAACCTTGAAAGTTTGCCATACGTATAATGGCTTGAGCGTTTCCAGCTACTGTTTTAGTCTTTAGTCTTTGTCTTTGTCATAGCGCATAAACACAAAGTTTGCATACTTCATACTTTCGTCATAGTCTTTGTCGCTGTTCTGTTGGAAATAGATTATCTCTTTTTATGTTGCGCAGTAGTTCTACGCGTTGTATCTGTCATTATTTTGGTGGTTATGTTATTATTTTTGTGTTGAGATAATATAAATATGGACAACAGAAAGAAAAAAAATCTTATTTTTTATATTATAAGTACAAATAAAATTATATCATATCTTATGGATATACAGACAATTTTGAAATTTAAAGTGGAATATTAGAAATATTGTGGATCGTTCACCATATTCATTTCGTTCTTTATTTCAAATGTTATTTTGGAATTATACAAAATAATTACATTATTACTTAATTTGAGTAATGATTACTACTCATCATAAATATCATTAATAACTACATATTTTTTGAAGCATTGTAAAGAGTTTTATAAATGTGTTCCCTTTTTGAGTGAACAAACATTATAAGTACAAAAACTTAAGACTGTGCTATGTTAACAGCTGGAAATGGCCAATATCTTCTAACAAAAACATAAGACAAAATACAAAAACAAAGACTAAAACAGTGACTATGTTAAGAGCTGTAAACGTAGCTTTACGACGAAAAAGAAAGACTTATGCCCATATTCATAAACACTCGTAATGTTTCAAAACGACTCGTTAAAATTTTTGACAAATAGAATCAAACTTGACATATTACATTTCGAATTTTCTTTCAGTGTCGACTGTTTTTACTGGATAAAAATTATAACGAACCGTTTAAAATTTTATGAGTGTTTATGAATATGAGTATTACTTGTAAAATGACAGAACAGAACAGAACATAACCTGAATTACCAGCAAACTACATTAAAATTATTTCTATTCCACATTAAATCAAAATTACTCACTTTGTAACTAATTCTTATTTAGAGGTATAAAAAAGAATATTATTTTTGCTAATATTCTGAGGAAATATAGTGCACTTTTAATAACTGTCAGACTAGCAAACAGAACAACAGGCTGCAATCTTGTTTGACGTTGCCCCGCTTATCTATCGTTCCTTTTCTAAGGTGAGCGTCAATTCCTCTCTCTCTACGTCGGTCCATTTGTAATGTAATGTCAATGTCAAAATTCATATTTTATTTAAAAATAATGATTTGTGTTAACAAAAAGTATTAACAGTGGAGAATGAATATTGACCACGTTTCGCTGGGTAGGTACATCCTTGAAGACGTGGTTAGTGTGATCAGCGGAATAGGGCTGTGCGATTATGATTTAAACAATATTTATTTCACTTATTTATTTATTTATATAGCTACATTTATTTATTTTCACCACTCGTCGACTATTTATTTATATTACAAACTTGTATATGTCAGAATGCCCGACTGTCTTCCCTGGCGGGTTTATATAGTCCGGCGACGTTGTTCGAGAACATTCTACGCGGTAAAAACATTGAATACAAAGGATCACGTCACCCAAGTAATTTAACAGGCGTGAACATGTCTGTTTACGTCGTGCAATCGCCCGCGGTAATTACCTCGTCGCTAAACTTGAATTTCAAGACAAGAAAATAAAAGTTTCTTGTCTTGCCCATTTCTAGGTGACATAATTCTTGTCTTGTTTCAAGAATGCTTGATATTTCTTGTTTCTTGACCTTTTAGGGCAATCCCCTTTCTCTATCGCCTTATCCATTCCGAACGCTCAAGTGTGACGTTGACGTCTGGGTCTGCCCTGGCCCCTTTTAGTCAAATAATGTTACTTTGATGTTGGTGGCGTTGCTCATTGGTTATTTATTTTCTTCTGTTATTTCGATATGTTGTTTATCCCAAATAATATTTCTCTCTCTCTCAAACCAACATAGCACAATACCTCTCGTCAATTAATTTTTATTATACTTCATTTCACGTAAGAAAATAGCGTTAGTTTAGATAGGAATATAAATTATGCCCTTTGATTGGGCACAGTGCAAACCTAATTCACAAAAACGAAAAAAAATTCACCTGTCAGTTGTCAGTACATTTTTACACATAAAAATATGAATTAATGAGGTGTGGTTTGACGAATTTATAGTATATTATTCAATGAGCATGTAATGTATGGTATTACTCATGAGAATGAAGTTTGCATCACGAGCGAACGCGAGTGATGTAAATCATTCGAATGAGTAATAACCATTACATGCGAATAGAATACTATACTTTATCCACAATTGTCAAATAATAACATATCAGTGACATATTGGTTTTGAAAAATAAGTAGAATTTTCTCACTGACAAATGCAAAAATGTTTTTGTTTACATATACAAATCTAGTCATCGGTGTAGTTGTAACAAAATTATGAAGTGATTTGACATTTAATATAAAATCTTAAAACCGACTATTCAGCTACAATTCAAGCTTAAGAAGAAAATAAAAGTATCAAAAATGACAAAACTAGTGTAATTTTGGCTTTTTATGTGGAAAGAATTACTTATTAAAAGTAATTTTGTGTGTACTCTTTGAAAGGTAGGATTTGAATTTGGCATAACGATTGAATAATATTATTCCATTGAACTGTCAATATTATTCAATTAGTAACAGTAACGAAGGTCATTAATTGATAAAAATCGGTAGAATTATGGGCATATTATTTGACAGTTGTGGATAAAATTATTTTTTTAATGCATTTAAAAACGGTCGGCTCTCTATCGCTGTCTGCTATTTTCTTACTTGAAATTAAGCATATACTCTGTTCCACCTAACCAATTCATCAGAATTCATCAGCGCTGCAGTTTTAAATAGCCGAAATTAAAAAATGGCGGTATTATTTTTTATTTTATTAAAATATTTAAAAGGTATTATAATGTTATCGAAACTTTGTATAAATAGTACGTATTTGAGTTATGGACGGTTGCAGCAAGGTAACTTAAATAATGGGCTTATTACAATATTGCAACGAAACTAAATGTCAAATAGATTATAATATATATATTGCTTTCAAAATTTCGGGTTGCATTTTTTTTATTTAAACGTATACTCTATCCGTATTAACTATACAGTGATGGAAAGATAGGTGTAGTTTAATCTTTTTGTTTGATTGGGTAATATCGTTGTATTAACTAATCAAAATTAAGATCAAACTGCACCTATCATCTTACCACTGTATAGTTAAATCGGAGAGAGTATACGAGTAGTTTATTTAAAATTTAAGCCACTCAACACAAAAATGCGAATTTGCAATGTTAATTGTCAAGTAATCAAGATTTTTTGACAAGAAATCTTGATTCTAGATGATACTTTATTGTCTTGTCTTGCGAAATAAAAAATACTATTTGTCTTGGTTTTGTCTTGATTTCAAGAAGAGTATATCTTGATTTTGTGAAACACTATTCGCAAAGAATGGTATTACTTTCTTATTAAAAAGTTGGACGCGAAATATGTTATCTAGTCAGTTGAAGTTAACATTTACTCTTACGTCTTTATTTTGTCAAAAGTGGAAGTGCTACTTCAATCTTCTTTTCAAACACTTAATAATTATTTTGTCTTCCTAGCGAAAAGTGAAAATAAACAAGGCGTATCCTTGAAAACTGAATATTATACTCAAATACTCTTAATTTTGTTTATTTTATGGATAATAACTTTTCCTTGGCCTTTTCAGAGCAGAGGACTCATCTACATAAAAAATTTAAATATACGAGCACTTATCTTCTCTGGGTATTATTACGTTTTAAATTAAATTTAAAATTGCGCACCGATCAATGGATCTTGTTGACAACGTTATTAAGGTAAATTTACTCACTCTGCATGACATTTGCGTCGTTAATTTAATTTTTATTCGAACTTTTATAGTTATGCGTTCTAAAGTACTAAATTTTAAAAAATATTGTTCTTTAAATAGCTTCAAATTTGAAAATATTAGATATTTTACAATTAATTATTTAGATTTGTGTAATATTTTACTTCATCTGAAACAGAAAGTTGATTCAAAGGTCATACAGCTTAGCGCCAATTTTTTAAAAATTATTTACGAAAATAACAACAAATTATTATTATTATACTATGAAAAATATAGGACAAATATTAATTTTAATTACTTAATAAAAAATTGGCGTATATTTATGCTACTAGACACGGGACTACAATATCATTTAATCCCCTATTTCCATGTACAAGTACAAAGATAAATACCTTAGAAAACTGCACGTAAGTGCCAGACTTACAAATTGAAAAGGATAACTTATGTAGATAACTTCATTTTCCTAACTTATGTGTAACTTCATCTCATTGGTTTTTTAAATATTTACCCCATTTTATACTTCATTTGTCATACGTTCACAGCCGAGAAAAATTTTCCAGTTTAGCTGTGGTGCGATTATATCGTATCGTAATCTAGAGTTCGCATACAAAACACGAACAAGCCAACTGCAACAGAAAGTGACGTTGACGTTTATGCTTGGCTAGGGTTCGACGTCTGAATCCATAGGTTCGTAATTTTTGCTTAAAACTGAAAGCTAATTACGCTTCGTAATTAAGTGTATATTTTAGTCGTAAATTTAAAAATATTATTTTGTAGGAATTTTTCATTGTATTTAATGGTGATTCATTGAAAAATTCATATTTTATTTAAAAATAATGATTTGTGTTAACAAAAAGTATTAACAGTGGAGAATGAATATTGACCACGTTTCGCTGGGTAGGTACATCCTTGAAGACGTGGTTAGTGTGATCAGCGGAATAGGGCTGTGCGATTATGAAATTCTGTAATCGATTATACTGTAAAATATTTATTATTTCGATAATCGGTCACCGATTAGCGATTATTAATCGATAATCGAATATTGTTTGTCTTGACTTTATTACGTAATTATTTATTGCACATGTATATTAGCAGTAAAAAAAGTTCTTTCATTCTGCATTAATTGCACTTCTATTTTATAAAAAGAAATTAGGTAATATTGTTCGATATTACATTAAAATGACCAAAAAAAGAAGTTTGTAATATGCACCAATTAAGAAAAAAATTGCTTAAATATATTCTTTAATTGTGTTACTTCTAAGATTACTTCATTCATACATTTTTTTAGCAAATAAACCTTTGAATATCAATGATTTACTTCCCTTTAAATAAATGATCAGGATCAAAGTCATGCCTGACGCATTGCGATATATTGTCGAACAAATAAATATAAACTAATAATAATAATAATAATAATAATAATAATAACAATAATAATAATAATAATAATAATAATAATAATAATAATAATAATAATAAATAATTAATAATAAATAATAATAATAATAATTAATAATAATAATAAATATAATAATAATAATAATAATAATAATAATAATAATAATAAAATTCTTGGGTGCCAAGTCACGTTGGTATCCCGGGAAATGAGACAGTCGACAAACATGCTAGTGAAATCTTAAACACTAATAACTCTGAAATGACAGGAAAGGTTACACTCACTGATTTGGTTAACGAAGGCAATAAATATACAATGTCTATTTACCAACAACAGTGGACCGCTACGGCTGCCGCATCTCACTTTAAAACTGTCAAACCAACGATATGTAGTTGGCAAGACAAGCGATACATGGAACTAAGTCGACGAGAGCAAGTGGTTATCGCAAGACTGGCTACTGGCCATACAAATGTCACTCATGGTTACATCTTACTCAATAAACCTAGACCCGTATGTAGCGTATGCAAAACATCACTTACAGTCAAACACCTTTTAGATGACTGTCCAAAATACCAACAATTTCGACTTAAACATCATTCATCGACAAATTACCTTCGTGATGAAGATGACGGTTCAAACGGTAGTAAGCGCATTCAAGACTTGCTATCCTTTTTAAAAGATTCCAACCTATATAAATTAATATAATTTCCAAATGGTCATAAAATCAAATTATACTTACTATTAACCAAAGATACAAAAGATCATAATTAATTAAATGTTTACAAACAACATTTCTTCTCTCCATATGGACGCAATGACCGGAGTAGTCGCGCGTCCCTAAATATATATATAAAAAAAAAAAAAAAAATCAGTATCCAATAAAATAAAAAATTCATTCTTGGATATACACAGAGGTCAATATTTCCTGGACGCACAACTATAGCATTACCGTTACAATATCCATAAAGAAAGAAGAAGGGACAAGAGAACGTTGAAAACAGATAGAAGTCACATGCTGCCAAATCCGGCAAGTATTGTTAATATTCCAATACAATAATTTTCTCCTCAGCCAGAAATTGCTTTACGGCCAAAGTATTGTGGGCAGGAGCATTGTCCCGATGTAATACAGATGAGGCATGCACAGAGTTTGTGCCAAAATGATACCAGAAAACCTCAGTCAGGGACAGAAAGTTGCCCGTAAACAGATTTGCAGTAAGGTTGACTCTACAGAACCTGACTTGCTGAAAAAGATAATTAGATAAAACTTAGATTTTCCAGTACCATCCGGAAACCAAGAGGCAATCAATGCAATGGAAAACTCCCACGTCACCGAGAATATCATAGCCAGATCAATTTTCTTACCTATGAGAAAGAGAGCGAAGGGACTTGATTCCTCGAAGGATTCTTCATTGAGTTAGTGGCAGAATTACAATGATATATGCCACCTTCAATATGTACACATACTATAAATTCTGAGAACAATATACTTGATGAATTTAATCTTTATTACAAAATGGTAATTGTAGTCAAAAAATCAGATTCAATCTTGTGGTAGTATACTGCATGGTACAATGATCAAAAAACATTTCCTGCTATAAGCTATAGGCAGCTTTTTATTTAAATTTTAATAATAATAAAAAACATTATGATTATTCTGTTTTAGAGAAAAAATACTATGATTTCTCTCTTTTAACCTCTAAAATATATAGCCGGAATGGTAGTTTTGGTTTCTAATAGTGGTGGGAACCGGTTCCGATTCGGTTCGGTTCCGGTTCCAAAATTACCCGGGTACCCGGTTATTTCAATGTGTAATTACCCGGTTCTCGGTTCCGAGTCCGAAACTACCCGGTTTTCGGTTCTGGAACCGAAACTACCCGGTTCTGGAATCGAAACTACCCGGTTCTCGGTTTTGGAATCGAATCTCATCGGTTCTCGGTTCTGGAATCGAATCTCATCGGTTCTTGGTTCTGGAATCGAATCTCATCGGTTCTCGGTTCTGGAATCGAATCTCATCGGTTCTCGGTTCTAGAATCGAATCTCATCGGTTCTCGAATCGAATCTCATCGGTTCTCGGTTCTGGAATCGAATCTCAACGGTTCTCGGTTCTGGAACCGAAACGTATCGGTTGCCGGTTCTGGGACCGAAAGCGGGTGAATCTCGATTATGAAGCTAATAAAATATACATTATTACAATCCGTGAATTAGATTTACGTATTATGAATCAATGTTATGATGAATAAGTTTATTATTTTGGAAGATATTTTTTTTAAATTATTAAATAGGAACAGGTAAACAATTTAGGAAAGTTGGTATCACATATTCTTATAAACTGATATAATGCAATTCTCTGAAGTGCAAAAACTAGGTACTTTTTCCCCGACTGCACGACCGATGTCTTTGTTTAAATTTCTATAGGATTTGTGCTTTGTAGCCCCTTTCGATTTCTTTTAATCTTAAAGTTAATTCAATTGGGCATTTTAAAATAATAACCAAATTTTTTTACAAATTATGAGGCACGCTACTTTCACTTCGAAATTTATTAAATGGCGTTATGAAATCCAGAAAATAAGAAATATTCATTTATATACATAACTGAGAGATCAAAATGTAAAGATTAGAACGGAATGTATAAGTAGGTATAAGCGAAATTCTTGGAAATATCTATTGCTTTATCCCTTAAATTTTAGGGCCGCTATTGTCATTATGTAGGTACCGTTATTTGAAAATATAACTCAAGGTCAAGTTATTGCAATAAACCATATTGAATGAAAATTGAAAATATAATATGAAACTGAAATCTGCATTTATTTACTATATTATGTGGTTACATTTTTAGCATCCTCTTGCCTTTGATGTAATAATATTTACACAGATATTTTCAATTAAATTACATATATTTTTTAATATCGTTCAATAATATTTCTCAGAAAATATGTTTATTTCTCAAGAATGACGAGGCTAATTTAAAATTATAATTGATTATTCCATAACTCGGATCCAAAGTTCGATTTCACTGCTCGGAACTGGAACCGAAGATCGATTCCACTACTCGGAACCGAAGATCGGTTCCACTACCCAGAACCGGAACCGAAGATCGGTTCCACAACTCGGACCGGAACCGGAACCGAAGATCGGTTCCATTACCCGGAACCGGAACCGAAAATCGGTTCCACTACTCGGAACCGAAGATCGGTTCCAGGAACCGGGTACCCGGGTACCCGGATAGTTTTGGAACCGGGTACCCGGTTCTAAATTTTCCCGGTTCTTGACAGCACTAGTTTCTAAGCAGTTGTTGTGGAAAGAGTCATAAGGCTTGGACAGTGAAAGTGCTAGCCTGTAGCCTGCCTCCCTTTAGTATTTTGTAAATAGGGGTGTATACTTTGTAGAAGTGGGGGTACACTTGCCGATCCAAACCACTGCCGTCTTCGTCTCCCACGTCGTGGACAAGCTTACCTCACCTTAAAAGTAACAGCAGGCTCTTAACTGCAACCAATAATATTAAAGTGTGTTTATTTAGTTATTAGCTTAGTTGGAAATTCCTGTTCGGCAGTACCGGTCACCATTCTATATATGCATAAAATTATGCTGTTTTTCACAAAGTGGGTTAGCAGAAACCCAACTGAATGTAACAATCATGCTTCACCACACATTTTTCTCCAAGCACACTTCTTTTCGCATTCATAATTGCAGTCATACAAGCTCTTTCTCTTTCCATTCTGAAACCTTTTCTCCCTTAGCATATCACTAATCACATCCATCCATTCATATGTTTCTACTTGTGTTTCTCCCGTGTTTCCCACCAAGTTTTATTATGAAAACAGACCAAAAAGTAACACGTGGTGCTATTAGAACTAAATTAAAATGGTGAAAGTGGAAAACAATAGGCATTTGTTTTGTTACTTGTTTAATTGTCTATGTCTCTATGTGTTTGGTCTATCATTCCATAGAAGTCATTATTTGTGCTACGTATATGTCTGTTACGTTTTGATATGAGGTGTTGCCGGCTAAGATCAGAGTTACTGCGGCAAAACAATTTATCATTTTTATTTGTCTAAAATCAAGAAAACTCTGTATCAATATATTGTAATCATAGCTAGCAGCATGTAAAAAAAAGAATGGATGCAACAATGAAAATACCTTAACGATATATATAACAAAAAATATATAAACAAAAAGTCGGTATCGAACCAAAGTGAGGTTCAGACGTGTTTTCAATTTACTCCTGAATTTTCATATATTTTCATTTCTGCATTCTTCTTCGATCAATATAATGTTTTCAAATCAAAATTAAACATTATTTTTCCCTATTCTGGCATTTTCTTTGTAGTTGGGGACAAAATTACATTTCAGATTTAAGTGTAAGTGAATAGTGTTGTGCTTCAAGAACTCGTTGGTTCAAAGAACAACGGGTCACATTCAGTTCTCTGAGCGGCCAACCATTCGCGCATCTCCCGCTGCACTCATCGTCTCCACTACCCTTCTTCTACAAGAGAATCACCCAGCCTCACAGCGAAGTGAGGCCTGAATCACGTCGCCCCCCTGATCACCGCTTCAAGCAGCAGACAGCGTCCACATTGGGACTCTGTCGTCAGGATCATCCAAATCCTGCATTCCGTCCTCCAAACCCGCTTCCAGCAGCCCGTCTTCCTTAGAGTCTCCTATCTCCTAAAAGCCAAGGTCAGTACTCTGATTTTTACTCTGCAGCGCCTCATATCAACGCGCAATCCTTATAACCTATTATACAGTCGACCTTGTATCTCCTGCACAATGTCTTAATATAATTATTTTTATCAAATTTTGCACAAATAATCTTGATGTGTGTTCTATTTATACTTGTAAAAGAAAACTGATAGCATGGCGTTATTTGTGTATGAATATAATTTGGGTGATACTCAGCATGAATATTTATGTGTTTAGAGCTAGCATAAACTGACCTGCGTATATTAAATGCTGGGTTGACACTAGCCGAGTAAACTAATAATCAGTTAATTAGAATCTGATGTTAACACCGGGTCAATATTAATCACAAAGACAGAGAGGTACACAGATTTAATAAACATAGTGCTCAAATAACGTAACATGTATAATCGTATTTTCTAGAATATGTCTGTTAGTTGATGATAAATAACCATGTATATCATCATGGCTTTTTACCCACAGCTGGGTTTGCCAATCTGCTCAACGCAGATTTCAGTAATGATGATATATTTGTACCGTAGCCGTAGAGGGTATTTACTAAATATCATCTTTCGGACACTCATAGCTGGCGTAGAGTGTAAAGTGTAGAATGTATCACAGGGTTACTTTCCTGCGATGAATAATTGGTTTGTTTGGATTCGAATTTGGGTTATCAGAAAATTTATATGCATTGAATTCAGTAACAATTTTATTGTTCGTATACATATACAGGTGTTAAAAAAAGAATTTATTTTAGAAATATTTAGTTTTTGAGATCCATTTATTGCAGGAAATAAATTTATCTGTAATGAACATAATAGAAATACGTCTTAGTACGTGAATGAAACAATAATGCAGACGAATTTCATTGTCATTATCTTAGTTGCTTTAGCATTGAACATGACATTCTACGGAAACGGAAATGACGGATGAAGGCTTTTGATGTAGTTAAATTGATGAAATAGCTATTTGTGTATTAAGAGCGCAAAATGGGACATTGTCGATTGAGAGGTTGTTGCCGCGCGACGCAGGAGCGAGGCATTCTCTCGAAATCGACAATGTCCATTTGCGCTCGAAACACACACAAGATTTTTTCTACAGTCGCCACAATGGGGTCCTCCACCATAACAAAAATTTATTTTTTATTTATTTTTACTTATCGGTATTTTCCATTCTTCTTGAGCTATTGCTTCAATCTAATCTAAGCATTTTATACTTTCGTTTTTGTAAATGAATGCCCTATTTTATTTTCACAGCAGTGCGGCATTTTGTTGGTTATGTAAGTGGGTAATGTGTAACTACAGTGTCATTAATTCCTGACTAAACGTTTCCATTAAGAATGTAGCCAAGTAACATTTCTCAACATTGTATAGTTAGAAATTTGAGGAGCGAGCGTTTTTTCTACTTTGTCGCTCTAGAGCGGCAAAGTGACATTTTGCGTTGACAAAAGAGAGCACAAATGGCTACTTTGTATATAGACTGTAGAAAAAGTATTTTTCTGATATAGAACTACTAGAATGATAATTTAAATTGCCATCTAATTATGTGTACTATTATGTACCTGCCTTATTTCGCTCCTTCAGGGTTGATGTTTCATTCTAAACATGAATGTTATACATACGTACGTGTGTGTAACACACATGAATACACATATACACTGTAGGTAGCTATTACCATTCAGGATTTGGATTGAGGGTGGAACAACCCCTTAGTCAACCCAAACCCATCCTTAAGCAAGGGCTGAGATTTACACATGACTGGAATTGTATATAGGGAATGGTATGGAACACACATGACAGAATAATGTCAATGTGTAAAGTTTATTGTTAGTACTATGGAATGGATAATATTTTTATTTTACGGTCGTGCAATTCTCTCTGGTTTTCGAGAATTAAATGCAGGATTCTAGGCGTTTATTGGAAAGCGTGCAAAAAGGTTATATTTAAATTTCCTTGTGATACTACTATGAAGAATAAAGTGGCTTAATGCAAGAACAACAAATGTCAACATGTAATTTTGGGAATGAGTATACTTTAAAACTTCCATTGTCTTTTAAATCTGTTATTTAAACTGTCTATAGTATAAATCCTTTTTTGATTGTACTGACACGTCTATGTCTACATTGGTTAATATTGCAATAAGTATTATTTATTTATTTTATATTTCTGGAGTATTGTAGAATTCTTTACGTTAGAATTTGGTTGTTCTTGTATATAAAAATATATCATGTTTTTAAACAATCTCACTTTTGTCCAACAATGTGAAATTGAACTTTAGTATTGCGTAAATTTCAATTTTTAGAATTCGATTAATGAGAAGTAATATCACAAGACATCCTGATTTTATAGATAAATTTTTATTTTGCACGAATTTTTTTGCTTAGCAACAAACATGAAAGCAAACTAGGTGCGTGAACTTGGCACATAAAGTGTGGGTGCAAATTCTGAAATTTTGCAAATATTTTGCACCCAATTTGCACCTATTTGCACCCTAAAATTTTTTAATCTACCTTCATTAGTTCAAAAGTTATAAACAATTAAAAAAATTTGTGCCAACTTCACGCCAGCACAAAAAAATATTCGGAATCAAAATTTTTATTTACCAATAATTTGCACCCAATTTGCACCCATTTGCACCATAAAAATTTTTTGTTATCTTTTTAACAAATAAAGTTATTAACACTTATTTTTTTAATTGCCAGCACAAAAAGTGTTCAAATTTGATAATTTTTTTAATGGAATAATTAGCACCCAGTACAACAAAATTTGCACCCTAAAAATTATTTCCCTATCTTTATTATTTCTAAAGTTATAGACAATTACATTATTTTTCTGATAACTTCCCACGAATGTAATTACAATGCATCAAAGTCATTTATTATGGATTGTTATGAGGGTGCAAATTACGAAATTTATTTATTATTATTAACTAGGGTAGGATACAATTTGCACCCTAAAGATAATGTCATTTCAACCTGTATTTATTTAAATAATAACGTTCAACCGTAAGAGTATAATTTACATCGGTATATATTGCAACAATGTCATTTATTATGGATTGTTATGAGGGTGCAAATTACGAAATTTATTTATTATTATTAACTAGAGTATGATACAATTTGCGCCCTAAAGATAATGTCATTTCAACCTGTATTTATTTATATAATAACGTTCAAACATAGAAGTAAAAAAAATACATCGGTATATATTGCAACAATGCCATTTATTATGGATTGTTATGAGGGTGCAAATTACGAAATTTATTTATTATTATTAACTAGAGTATGATACAATTTGCACCCTAAAGATAATGTCATTTCAACCTGTATTTATTTAAATAATAACGTTCAACCGTAAGAGTATAATTTACATCGGTATATATTGCATCAATGCCATTTATTATGGATTGTTATGAGGGTGCAAATTACGAAATTTATTTATTATTATTAACTAGGGTAGGATACAATTTGCACCCTAAAGATAATGTCATTTCAACCTGTATTTATTTAAATAATAACGTTCAACCGTAAGAGTATAATTTACATCGGTATATATTGCAAGAATGCCATTTATTATGGATTGTTATGAGGGTGCAAATTACGAAATTTATTTATTTTTGTTAACTAGAGTAGGGTACAATTTGCACCCTAAAAATAATTAAATAATGACGTTCAAACATAGGAGTATAAATTACATCGGTATATATTGCAACAATACCATTTATTATGGATTGTTATGAGGGTGCAAATTACGAAAGTTGTTTATTATTATTAACTAGGGTAGGGTACAATTTGCACCCTAAAAATAATAACATTTCAATATGTATTTATTTAAATTATTAATAGCGTTCAAGGTCAGACACAATATTTATATTAAATTATATCGCTGAGTTTGTAAACTCCCATAACAACGGTAGAGTTCCCAATCTATATACGTAGTGTATCTATTGTCTATGGTAAATAATAACGCTGACAAAAAAATTGAATGGGTTGTAATTTAATAGAAGCGGATTTTACTCTACGAAGTTTGGATGGTGTAATGATTTAACCTGTATTTTTATTGGGATTGTATATGGAATAAATATTATGTTTATTCTTATATTGATTATTATGAATCTTACCGAATTACATTTTTTTAATGTCGCCCTATCCAGTGTGTAATAATAAATAAAAGCCAGACGAATAGTTAGCGTTATTTTAGGATAGCTGCCCGATATTGCAAACAATAGCTGTAAAATTATTTAATAAAACAAATTGAGCAATATCAATTTCAACTTAAAATTCGTTGTTCTATGTTTGAACGTTATTATTTAAATAAATACATGTATGCAATTGTACCCTACCCCAGTTAATAATAATAAATAACTTTTGTAATTTTCAGCCTCATAACAATCCATAATAAATGACTTTGTTGCAATATATACCGATGTAATTCATACTCCTCCATTTTAACGTTATTATTTAAATAAATACATGTTGAAATGACATTATCTTCAGGGTGCAAATTGTGCCTTATCCTAATTCATAATAACAAATAAATTTCGTTATTTACACACTCATAACAATCCATAATAAGTAACATGGTTGCAATGTATACCGATTGAATGTTTAATTCATACTCCTACATTTGAACGCTATTATTGAAATATATACATGTTGAAATGAAATTATTTTTAGGGTGCAAATTGTGTCGTACCCTTATTAACAATAATAAATATATTTCGTAATTTGCACCCTCATAACAATCCATAATAAACGGCATTGTTACAATATATACCGATGTAATTTATACTCCTACGTTTAAACGTTATTATTTAAATAAATACAGGTCGAAATGACATTATCTTTAAGGTGAAAATTGTATCCTACCCTTATTAACAATAATAAATCAATTTCGTAATTTGCACCCTCATAACAATCCATAATAAATGGCATTGTTGCAATATATACCGATGTAAATTATACTCTTACGGTTGAACGTTATTATTTAAATAAATACAGGTTGAAATGACATTATCTTTAGGGTGCAAATTGTACCCTACCCTAGTTAATAAAAATAAATAAATTTCGTAATTTGCACCCTCATAACAATCCATAATAAATGGCATTGTTGCAATATATACCGATGTATTTTATACTTCTACGTTTGAACGTTATTATTTAAATAAATACAGGTTGAAATGACATTATCTTTAGGGTGCAAATTGTACCCTACCCTAGTTAATAAAAATAAATAAATTTCGTAATTTGCACCCTCATAACAATCCATAATAAATGGCATTGTTGCAATATATACCGATGTATTTTATACTTCTACGTTTGAACGTTATTATTTAAATAAATACAGGTTGAAATGACATTATCTTTAGGGTACAAATTGTATCCTACCCTAGTTAATAATAATAAATAAATTTCGTAATTTGCACCTTCATAACAATCCATAATAAATGGCAATGTTGCAATATATACCGATGTATTTTATACTTTTATTTTGATTCCGAATATTTTTGAACGTTATTATATAAATAAATACAGGTTGAAATGACATTATCTTTAGGGTGCAAATTGTATCCTACCCTAGTTAATAATAATAAATAAATTTCGTAATTTGCACCCTCATAACAATCCATAATAAATAGCATTGTTGCAATATATTCCGATGTATTTTATACTTCTACGTTTGAACGTTATTATTTAAATAAATACAGGTTGAAATGACATTATCTTTAGGGTGCAAATTGTATCCTACCCTAGTTAATAATAATAAATAAATTTCGTAATTTGCACCCTCATAACAATCCATAATAAATGGCATTGTTGCAATATATACCGATGTATTTTATACTTCTACGTTTGAACGTTATTATTTAAATAAATACAGGTTGAAATGACATTATCTTTAGGGTGCAAATTGTACCCTACCCTAGTTAATAAAAATAAATAAATTTCGTAATTTGCACCCTCATAACAATCCATAATAAATGGCATTGTTGCAATATATACCGATGTATTTTATACTTCTACGTTTGAACGTTATTATTTAAATAAATACAGGTTGAAATGACATTATCTTTAGGGTGCAAATTGTATCCTACCCTAGTTAATAATAATAAATAAATTTCGTAATTTGCACCCTCATAACAATCCATAATAAATGACTTTGATGCACTGTAATTACATTCGTGGGAAGTTATCAGAAAAATAATGTAATTGTCTATAACTTTAGAAATAATAAAGATAGGGAAATAATTTTTAGGGTGCAAATTTTGTTGTACTGGGTGCTAATTATTTCATTTAAAAAATTATCAAATTTGAACACTTTTTGTGCTGGCAATTAAAAAAATAAGTGATAACTTTATTGTTTAAAAAGATAACAAAAAAATTTTTATGGTGCAAATGGGTGCAAATTATTGGTAAATAAAAATTTTGATTCCGAATATTTTTTTGTGCTGGCGTGAAGTTGGCACAATTTTTACCTTCTGTCACCTTTAGGTAAGGAAGGTATTGTCTTTGGTCAAAAAATTCGATGATGAGTTTTTACTCAATAAGCACGTTTTAGGGTCCCTAGAATACGAATTTACTATTTTTACGATGATGTCTGTATGTGTGTGTGTGTGTGTGTGTGTGGATGTGTGTGTGTGTGGATGTGTGTGTGTGTGTAACAAAACTTTCGTCTGCGATAACTCTAATACTACAGTTACAAAAATTATAATTTTTTCGTATACTTCTTCGTTACATCCATAGGAAGAGCTGATTAGATTTTGGTTACAATTGGTCAACCGGAAGTACCATCATTTGAAGATTTTAACAGTTTTTCTTGAAAAAACTATGTTAAATATAATTTTTTCACATTTGATGTTATTATAAATATTAAAGAATATTTTATTCTCTATACGATTTGACTGCATTTTATACTTAATATTAAATGGATATAGAGTTAAAAAATTATAAAGAAATTAAATTTCATAAAGTAGCCATAGCTGTGGAAACAGCTACTATATTAAGAAAATTCTGATTGAAAGATGTCAGTGTCAAGTGAAATTGACATAGTGTGTTTGTCTTATAATATAGGATCTTTTGCTTTCTGTATGGAATTTGTATAAAATACATACAACTGCTTTAAGGTAATGTACAAGAAATAATAATAATAATAATAATAATAAATCTTTTATTTCTGCAGATACATTACACGGTATTTAGAAAACGTCACAAAATAATAATTTTCTGTATGAAATTTGCATAAAATACATGCAACTGCCCGAAGGTAATGTACAAGAAATAGAATATGTATTTAATTTAGCAAGGAACTTTCCGTATGAAATTTGTACAAAATACATAGAACTGACGGAAGGTAATGTGCTGGCCACATCAGATTTTTTTAAATTGTTTATAACTTTTGAACTAATTAAGGTAGTTTAAAAAATTTTAGGGTGCAAATAGGTGCAAAATGGGTACAAAATATTTGCAAAATTTTAGAATTTGCACCCACACTTTATGTGCCAAGTTCACGCACCTAAGCAAACTGCATGGTAAATCCGGACTCCGAAGGAGGATGGGTTTTACCTAATGACACTTTGCTTGAGGGATTTTGCTTGTAAGCAAAAAGAATGAGTGCTTAAAAATAAAAGTTTATCTGGAAATCAGAGAAGTCGTGTGTTATTTGGTGAGATAAATTTCAAAGACAACGCAGAATGAAACAATTTAATTAATATTATTTTAATTTAAACTTGAAATATTAATAAACTGTCATACTGACAGTGATAAACAATAACAACTGTTTATTTACTTGGTAGCGGTAATATATCCGGGTAACGTAGTTTTTCAATACACTACTGTTCCCATTGGTTGAATTTTCAAGTGTTTTGCATCATGATTGGTTAAAAACTATTCGTTGGAATTTATCACCATAGATTATTCTAAAATTATCGTACATAGTATAGTCTTTTTCACTGTCAATGTCTACAATCAATGTAAAAATAGCAATTGGTAAAAACTTGTTGAATTTAATTTTTTTTATAACAAAGATGTGTTTTACGTCGTCATTGAGCCAGAGAGATGGGACTCATCAGATTTTTGTGGAAAGAAGCCGGAAATTTGGTTATAAATTTAGGAAATTATTGTATTTTATTTAGTTAATAAATGGCGGTAAACTTTTGAAAATATGTTGCTCTGGAAAAATTGCGTTTTCATTGAGTAAAATGTGTTTATCTTTTAAATGTTTTAATATTCTATATTTTTCTAATAAAATGAGATTTTGTAATTTTGTTTCTGTGTGTAAAAGCTGTATATATTCTGTAGTAATTTTATGGTTTGTACTTAATTAGCGTGTGCCCATTGCAGAATATGGGTTATTTTTAAGGTGTTCGTTGAATCTAATTTTAATGTTTCTTCTAGTTAGGCCGATATATGAATTATTGCAGTCGTTGCAATCTATTTTATATATGCCACCTTTTTCTAGATTTTCTGTTTTGGGTGTGTTATTTTTAAGAATTTTGTATAGATTCGGTTGTGATTTAGATGTTAAAATTTTTTTGTTGAAGACATTGTACATTAAAGAAAGTGGGAAATTATTAGTTAAACCTATAGTACAAATTGTATTGAATTCTCTATGATAATCGTTTTTATTTAAAGGTGTATTTAAGAGTCTATTAAAAAGAAAATAAAAAGCAGTTAGTTTTATTTGAGGGTTATGATATGAATTAAATGGGATTATTATATCTGTTGACGTGGGTTTTCTATATATATCATAAGAAATCGTGTTATTGTTTTTAGTTAAAGTTAGGTCTAAAAATTAATTTTATTTTGTTCTTCTATTTCTATTGTAAATTTAATGTTTGATAAGTTGTTTATAGCATTATGAAAAGTATGTAAATCTGTTTCGGAACCTGTCCATAAGATGAGAGTGAAACTAGCGGCCGATTCACAGCCGCCGATTTGATGAGTAAAATATCTTGGATAGCCCTGGCCCCCTGGCGTCATAAACTCGTAATTGCTGCAAAGCTGTGTTTCCTTATAAAATTCAAGTAATATTATCAGGGATAGTTACCAACACGTCTCTTAATAAACAACCACGCCGGTAATATTAACTGTAATAAAACCATATTTACAAGGGGTGTTCTACACACATCCCTCAATAAAAAACAACAACGAAATTTAAAATTTTCAGGGGATGAGAGTATCTTTTACCACTTTAAATGACTTAATACACAGCTATTATAACATTGGCCAATTTCACCCACCCTTAATGCCGGTAGTATTAACTGTAATAAAACCATATTTACAAGGGATATTCCACACACATCCCTCAATAAAAACCACAACGAAATTTAAAAATTTCAGGGGATGAGGATATCTTTTACCACTTTAAATAACTTAATACACGACTATTATAACATTAACCAAGTTCACCCACCCTTAATGCCGGTAATATTAACTGTAATAAAACCATATTTACAAGGGATATTCTACACACATCCATCAATAAAAAACCACAACGAAATTTAAAAATTTCAGGGGATGGGGGTATCTTTGACCAGTTTAAATTACTTAATACACGACTATTATAACATTGGCCAAGTTCACCCACCCTTAATGCAGGTAATATTAACTATAATAAAACCATATTTACAAGGGATGTTCTACACACATCCATCAATAAAAAACCACAACGAAAATTAAAAATTTCAGGGGATGAGGGTAACTTATACAACTTTATATTACTTAATACACGGCAATTATAACATTGGCCTAGTTCACCCACCCTTAATGTCGGTAATATTAACTGTAATAAAACCATATTTACAAGGGATGTTCTATACACATCCATCAATAAAAAACCACAACGAAAATTAAAAATTTCAGGGGATGAGGGTAACTTATACAACTTTATATTACTTAATACACGACAATTATAACATTGGCAAATTTCACCTACCCTTAATGCAGGTAATATAAACTGTAATAAAACCATATTTACAAGGGATGTTCTACACACATCCATCAATAAAAAACCACAACGAAATTTAAAAATTTCGGGGGATGAGTGTATCTTTGACCACTTTAAATTACTTATTACACGACTATTATAACATTGGCCCAGTTTACCCACCCTTAATGTCAGTAATATTAACTGTAATAAAACCATATTTACAGGGGATGTTCTACACACATCCATCAATAAAAAACCACAATGAAATTTAAAAATTTCAGGGGATGAGGGTATCTTTGACCACTTTAAATTACTTAATACACGACTATTATAACATTGGCAAATTTCACCTACCCTTAATGCCGGTAATATTAACTGTAATAAAACCATATTTACAAGGGATGTTCAACACACAACCCTCAATAAAAAGCCAAAAAATTTTTTTTAAATTTCAAGGGTTGAGGGTAACTTATACAACCTTATATTACTTAATACACGGCAATTATAACATTGGCAAAATTCACCTACCCTTAATGCCAGTAATATTAACTGTAATAAAACTATATTTACAAGGGATGTTCTACACACATCCGTCAATAAAAAACCACAACGAAATTTAAAAATTTCAGGGGATGAGGGTATCTTTGACCACTTTAAATTACTTATTACACGACTATTATAACATTGGCCCAGTTTACCCACCCTTAATGTCAGTAATATTAACTGTAATAAAACCATATTTACAAAGGATGTTCTACACACATCCATCAATAAAAAACCACAACGAAATTTAAAAATTTCGGGGGATGAGTGTATCTTTGACCACTTTAAATTACTTATTACACGACTATTATAACATTGGCCCAGTTTACCCACCCTTAATGTCAGTAATATTAACTGTAATAAAACCATATTTACAGGGGATGTTCTACACACATCCATCAATAAAAAACCACAATGAAATTTAAAAATTTCAGGGGATGAGGGTATCTTTGACCACTTTAAATTACTTAATACACGACTATTATAACATTGGCAAATTTCACCTACCCTTAATGCCGGTAATATTAACTGTAATAAAACCATATTTACAAGGGATGTTCAACACACAACCCTCAATAAAAAGCCAAAAATTTTTTTTTAAATTTCAAGGGTTGAGGGTAACTTATACAACTTTATATTACTTAATACACGGCAATTATAACATTGGCAAAATTCACCTACCCTTAATGCCAGTAATATTAACTGTAATAAAACTATATTTACAAGGGATGTTCTACACACATCCGTCAATAAAAAACCACAACGAAATTTAAAAATTTCAGGGGATGAGGGTATCTTTGACCACTTTAAATTACTTATTACACGACTATTATAACATTGGCCCAGTTTACCCACCCTTAATGTCAGTAATATTAACTGTAATAAAACCATATTTACAAGGGATGTTCTACACACATCCATCAATAAAAAACCACAACGAAATTTAAAAATTTCGGGGGATGAGTGTATCTTTGACCACTTTAAATTACTTATTACACGACTATTATAACATTGGCCCAGTTTACCCACCCTTAATGTCAGTAATATTAACTGTAATAAAACCATATTTACAAGGGATGTTCTATACACATCCATCAATAAAAAACCACAACGAAATTTAAAAATTTCAGGGGATGAGGGTAGCTTTGACCACTTTAAATTACTTATTACACGACTATTAAAACATTGGCCCAGTTTACCCACCCTTAATGTCGGTAATATTAACTGTAATAAAACCATATTTACAAGGGATGTTCTATACACATCCATCAATAAAAAACCACAACGAAAATTAAAAATTTCAGGGGATGAGGGTAACTTATACAAATTTATATTACTTAATACACGACAATTATAACATTGGCAAATTTCACCTACCCTTAATGCCGGTAATATAAACTGTAATAAAACCATATTTACAAGGGATTTTTTACACACATCCATCAATAAAAAACCACAACGAAATTTAAAAATTTCAGGGGATGAGGGTATCTTTGACCACTTTAAATTACTTAATACACGACTATTATAACATTGGCAAATTTCACCTACCCTTAATGCCGGTAATATTAACTGTAATAAAACAATATTTACAAGGGATGTTCAACACACAACCCTCAATAAAAAGCCACAATTTTTTTTTTAAATTTCAAGGGTTGAGGGTAACTTATATAACTTTATATTACTTAATACACGGCAATTATAACATTGGCAAAATTCACCTACCCTTAATGCCAGTAATATTAACTGTAATAAAACCATATTTACAGGGGATATTCTACACACATCCATCAATAAAAAACCACAACGAAAATTAAAAATTTCAGGGGATGAGGGTATCTTTGACCACTTTAAATTACTTAATACACGACTATTATAACATTGGCCTAGTTCACCCACCCTTAATGTCGGTAATATTAACTGTAATAAAACCATATTTGCAAGGGATGTTCTACACACATCCATCAATAAAAAACCACAACGAAAATTAAAAATTTCAAGGGTTGAGGGTAACTTATACAACTTTATATTACTTAATACACGGCAATTATAACATTGGCAAAATTCACCTACCCTTAATGCCAGTAATATTAACTGTAATAAAACTATATTCACAAGGGATGTTCTACACATATCCGTCAATAAAAAACCACAACGAAATTTAAAAATTTCAGGGGATGAGGGTAGCTTTGACCACTTTAAATTACTTATTACACGACTATTATAACATTGGCCCAGTTTACCCACCCTTAATGTCGGTAATATTAACTGTAATAAAACCATATTTACAGGGGATGTTCTACACACATCCATCAATAAAAAACCACAACGAAAATTAAAAATTTCAGGGGATGAGGGTAACTTATACAACTTTATATTACTTAATACACGACAATTATAACATTGGCAAATTTCACCTACCCTTAATGCCGGTAATATAAACTGTAATAAAACCATATTTACAAGGGATGTTCTACACACATCCATCAATAAAAAACCACAACGAAATTTAAAAATTTCAGGGGATGAGGGTATCTTTGACCACTTTAAATTTCTTAATACACGACTATTATAACATTGGCCAAGTTCACCCACCCTTAATGTCGGTAATATTAACTGTATTAAAACCATATTTACAGGGAATGTTCTACACACATCCATCAATAAAAAACCATAACGAAATTTAAAAATTTCAGGGGATGAGGGTATCTTTGACCACTTTAAATTACTTAATACACGACTATTAAAACATTGGCCTAGTTCACCCACCCTTAATTTCGGTAATATTAACTGTAATAAAATTATATTTACAGGGGATGTTCTACACACATCCATCAATAAAAAACCACAACGAAATTTAAAAATTTCAGGGGATGAGGGTATCTTTGACCACTTTAATATAAGGATTCTGAAACTCAGCGTTAAACAACGACTGACGTTGTTTAACCCAAGTGATTTAACGCTCAATAATTAAAATGGCATTCTGAAATTAAGAACGTTAAGATACAGTGTTAATTAACGCTAGTGTTAAATAACGTCAGCGTGGATAATATATTCTGTAGATCTTTCCACATTTTATTAATTTCAACCAATGACTACTCTTATTACTTATATATAAAAACAAAATTTCTGTCACTTGAAATTGACAGTTAATAACAGTGTATGATACATATATTCAATTTATCGTGACCATAATGAATGCATTAATTCTCCTGGCAGAAGAGCGAGAAAAACGACGACAATTTATACAATAAAGAAGAAATTTGAGGCAACACTTAAATATATTAAATATACCTGAAAGAAGATTTGTGGAATTATTCAGATTTCCACAAAACATCATTTTCAATTTCATAAATAATTTAAGGGAACATTTGACACGCCCAGCGACTGTGGCCGGTATAACACCAGAATTAAAAATTTTGGTAGCGCTAAGATTCTTTGCAGTTGGCAGTTACCAGAGATGTGTCGGGCAAGATTTTAATCTTGGTGTAAGTCAATCTACTGTAAGTAGATGCATAAAAGAAGTGGCAGTAGTAATGGAGAGAGAATTACTCCGAGTTTGGATAAAATTTACAAATACGGCAGCACAAAAAACAAATCTAAAACAAAAGTATTTACTCATATATTTGAGTTAAATGGTATTTATCTCAAAAGTAATATTTTTAAGGTACATGAATAAATTTAATTTTCCTGGCTGCATTGGTTGTATTGACGGCACACATGTCGCAATTTTAAAACCTGCTAGAGAAGCTCATAACTACATGAACAGAAAAGGTTTCTACTCAAAAAACGTTCAAATTGTATGCATAAAACCAAAATGTTTTTGCCTACCTAATGAATACCTAATGTTTTTAATTAGATTTGCGACGCTGATTTAAGAATTTTAAATGTGAACGCAAGACATGCAGGGAGTTCACACGATTCTTACATTTGGAGACACAGTGGTGTAAGAGAATATTTAGAAGCTTGCTTCACTGAGGGAGACAGAAGTTCGTGGCTCCTCGGTAATAATTTATAAATAACTCCTTATTGTAGAATTATAAGTTCTGAATTATGATTTAAACTAAGTACTAATAATAGTAAGAATCTGAACATTGCTACATTCTTAAATTTTGAAACTTACCCCTACAGCGTAATATCCAGTATTAGTTTTCAGCAAGTACTCGTCAATTTACGGGGTTTATGAGATTGTTACACCCGAGTTGCGATAGATGTTTCTGTTATGTTTGATATATATATATATATATATATATATATATATATATATATATATATATATATATATATATATATATATATATTAATTTTAAATGAATTTCAAAGGTGATTCTGGATATCCCCTTGAGCTATGGCTTATGACTCCTGTTTTGGGTGTAGTGCCGAATTCTCCCCAAGAACGGTATAACAGAAGACATGCTACCGCTAGAAACTGTGTTGAAAGGACAATAGGCCGTCTGAAAATTAAATTTAGATGTTTATTAAAAAAAAGGGTTTTGAGATATTCTCCTCGCATGGCAGGCCTACTAGTAAATGCATGCAGCATATTACATAATATTGGCATTGAAAATAATATGTATGAGGAAGAAGAAGTAGAAGGAAACGATAATGAAGAAATAGAAGATATAGACATACCAGAAAATGTAAATGAAGGAAATGTAATGCGAAACCAATTAATAAGACATTTTGCATAAACAATAATTTAAAACATGAATAAGTTTAATATTTATTTATTTATTAAGTTTTCTAACGCAGCAGCTATTCTTGCTAAATTACTATTTTGTTCAGTCATATTTTCATTTATGTTATTTAACGTTGTATTCATATTTAGTAATATATTGGTTTGAGCTTGAACTATGTTTTCAATGTTTTTTCTTTTTTTCTTTTTAACTGGCTCATCATTCATTCCGAGAGGAACAGGAGGAGGTGAAGATCTTGAAAATTCGGAGGGAATTTCTAAATTACATTCTAAATTATTATCAAATATTACTTCCACATTTTCAATATCAACGGGATAATTCACAGGTTCTATAGGATTATCATCTGAAATCTTTGAACACACATTTAAAGAAAAGTTAACAAGTAAAAATAGTTAAACAATTACAGGAAACGCTTCGGGTGTTTCACCATCACCATCTATCATACTATGCCCCAACAAATTTAACAATTTTTCTTCTAAATCTGAAAGCTTTCCAACGAAATCATCAGTTCCACCGCCGGTTTTTACCATGGACTGCTTAATTTTTGACGCTTTAGTTTTCGTGTTATGCTTCCAGTCTTTCCAAGCCTAATTCAAAATAATTATAATAAGAAAAGAAATATTTCGAATTTTAAATAACACAAAAGTGACCCCTGCGGTGCATTCTCTACACCAGTAATGAGAGACCGTGGGGTTGACACCTGGTAAATGCCCTCACGATACAAATATGACCATCATTATTGAAATCTGTGTACACCGCAGATTGACACACCGTACACCCGAATCGATATTTAGAATTTGAATTTGGCGTTCAGCTGGCTGAAGAAATATTTGTACAAATACAACTTTAAGAATAAAATTTATTGAGGGTTTTGGGATATTTTATAATTAAAATTTACAGACGATATTTTTAGTCTCACTAATAAAAAAAAAACAAACAAATATTAGATAGAGGTGTACGCATGATTGCTTATGAGTTTTTATATACAAATAAAACAGGCATCGACTCTAAAAGGAAGATAAACATTTCTTTAGAAAACTAAAATATCGTACCTTTTGCCACTTCATTGGATCTCTTTTAGGCCCAATTTCACAATTTAATATCTGGGATAATTCGTCCCATTTTCTTTTAACATCTTCTTTACTTTCGCCACATAATTTTCCTAATGAAAAATTTCTATTTTTTTTCCATAAAATCGAGCATTTTGTCGTACTGCTGCTGTGTTGTCCGCGGTGCTTTTCTACCAGACACTAAATTGTAATATTTGTAAATTGTTAGGTTAGATTTCAAGAAGTTATTAAATGTTAAAAAGTTACACGTATATATTGCATTATTTAAACAATGCCATGTAATAATATACATTTTATACTTACTTTTTTTAATTTTGAACGATAATTAATTCCTTTTACTGAATTTATTTTTAGATGTGACAATACGAATGTTGTCGACTACGACGATCCTCCTTGACTACGACTTCACGCGCGAACTCTCTTTGCGTAAACTTAACGCCTGCTAGCGGCGTGAACGTTAACTAACACTTGCTTTCAGAATGCCAAAATTTAAAATTTGGTGTTATTTAACGTTTAACGCTCAAAGTTAATTAACGCTGAGTTTCAGAATCCTTATATAAATTACTTATTACACGACTATTATAACATTGGCCTAGTTCACCCACCCTTAATGTCGGTAATATTAACTGTAATAAAACCATATTTACAGGGGATGTTCTACACACATCCATCAATAAAAAACCACAACGAAATTTAAAAATTTCAGGGGATGAGGGTATCTTCGACCACTTTAAATTACTTAATACACGACTATTATAACATTGGCCTAGTTCACCCACCCTTAATGTCGGTAATATTAACTGTAATAAAACCATATTTACAGGGGATGTTCTACACACATCCATCAATAAAAAACCACAACGAAATTTAAAAATTTCAGGGGATGAGGGTATCTTTGACCACTTTAAATTTCTTAATACACGACTATTATAACAATGGCCAAGTTCACCCACCCTCAATGCCGGTAATATTAACTGTAATAAAACCATATTTACAAGGAATATTCCACACACATCCCTCAAGAAAAAACCACAACGTAATTTAAAAATTTCAGGGGATGAGTATATCTTTTACCACTTTAAATAACTTAATACACGACTATTATAACATTGGCAAATTTCACCTACCCTTAATGCCGGTAATATTAACTGTAATAAAACCATATTTACAAGGGATGTTCAACACACAACCCGCAATAAAAAGCCACAAAAAAATTTAAAAATTTCAGGGGATGAGGGTAACTTATACAACTTTATATTACTTAATACACGGCAATTATAACATTGGCAAATTTCACCTACCCTTAATGCCAGTAATATGAACTGTAATAAAACCATATTTACAAGGGATGTTCTACACACATCCATCAATAAAAAACCACAACGAAATTTACAAATTTCAGGGGATGGGGGTATCTTTGACCACTTTAAATTACTTAATAAACGACTATTATAACATTGGCCAAGTTAACATGCCAAACATAACAATGATATATCTACAAATTTAAACAATGATAGCCTAAACATAACTTTGTGTGAGGAAGTGTGGGCGAAACCTGGTTCCCCTGTTTTTAAGGATAACAATAACTTTAAAATGTTATATGATTCCGCATCCGTTCAAGCACCATGGGCACATTATAAAGAATATCCAAAGCTTACTGAAAAAAGTTACAACGTATATGGACACGTACTAAATTTAAATATATTAAATTCACTACGTTCAGACCAGTGGCTGTATGATGATATTATCAATTCTTTTTTTTTCTGTAGTCTCTTCCCAAAATAATTTAATGAAATTTTTAATATTTAACACTTTTTTTATGACAAAACTCCAATTAGGAAGAAATTTTTCTTTAAGTAAATGGGCACAAATGGTAGACGCTCTAAATCACGATATATGGCTTATACCTATTAATTTGAATAATAACCATTGGGTTCTAATTTGTGTCATTCTAAAATTAAAATATATCTGTTACATAGATTACTTACATGGTATATTATCCTCAAATATACTTAATCATGTAACACGTTTTATTAATGAACAATTTGTTAATGTTAAAAAGGAAAACATTGTACCTGGTGAATGGACAGTCTTTAATCTTACAGATATACCATCCCAAAGAAGTAAAAATGGAGTTGGCTCGAACTGTGGGGTCCATATTTTTTGTACTTGGGCCTATATTATTTGTTCAACAAATAGAGTTTTATTTTCCGAAAATGACATGGCAAAAATTCGAATGTGGATAATGGATACTTTAATAAAATCAAATAGTTTAAAAACAAAATCTGTAAAGAGCAATAAATTGTTATATGAAGATGAATCTGTATCGCACCACAAATTATCAGTTCCTTGCATAAGGAAAGGTCCTCCAGCGCCATATAGTTCAACTTTGAATTTTTTTTGTGATTTTAACTAAACATTCATAACTTAATGGATCTTTATTCATTTTCTATTCAAGCGAATTCTTTTTTGGTCTTTCTACTGGAAACCTTTCAAACATTAGTTTGGTTAATTTAACTTACGTCATCTAATTTTTAAATGTCCATATTGTTACAACTGTTATTATGCATCTACAGCACAAGAGTTCATAATGTGTATATGTTTCCCGGTTGTCCCAATCAGGCCAGTCTATATATATATATATATATATATATATATATATATATATATATATATATATATATATATATATATATATATATATATATATATATATATATATTATATATATTTGTATTTGCTTCATGTCTTTTTGCCAACTTCTTGGTTTACCTATATTCATATTAATTGTTTCCAGTGTAATATGATTTAATACATAAGGAGGACCTTTTTTGTTATTTGTATTTGCTTCATGTCTTTTTGCCAACTTCTTGGTTTACCTGTATTCATATTAATTGTTTCCAGTCTATTACGATTAAATACATAAGGTGGACCTTTTTTGTTATATATATATATATATATATATATATATATATATATATATATATATATATATATATATATATATATATATATATATATATATATATATATATTTGTATTTGCTTCGTCCTTTTGCCAACTTGCCCTTGTAAATATAGTTTTATTACAGTTAATATTACCGGCATTAAGATAAGGTGAAATTTACCAATGCTATAATTGTAGTGTATTAAGTAATATAAAGTTGTATAAGCTACCCTCATCCCCTGAAATTTTTAAATTTCGTTGTGGTTTTGTATTGATGGATGTGTGTAGAACAACCCTTGTAAATATGGTTTTATTACAGTTAATATTACCGGCATTAAGGGTGGGTGAACTTGGTTAATGTTATAATAGTCGTGTAATTTAAAGTGGTCAAAGATACCCTCATCCCCTGAAATTTTTAAATTTCGTTGTGGTTTTTTATTGATGGATGTGTGTAGAACATCTCTTGTAAATATACTTTTATTACAGTTAATATTACTGGCATTAAGGGTAGGTGAAATTTGCCAATGTCATAATTGTCGTGTATTAAGTAATATAAAGTTGTATAAGTAACCCTCATCCCCTGAAATTTTTAATTTTCGTTGTGGTTTTTTATTGATGGATGTGTGTAGAACATCCCTTGTAAATATGGTTTTATTACAGTAAATATTACCGGCATTAAGGGTAGGTGAAATTTGCCAATGTTATAATTATTGTCGTGTATTAAGTAATATAAAGTTGTATGTTACCCTCATCCCCTGAAAATTTTAAATTTCGTTGTGGTTTTGTATTGATGGATGTGTGTAGAACATCCCTTGTAAATATGGTTTTATTACAGTTAATATTACCGGCATTAAGGGTGGGTGAACTTGGTTAATGTTATAATAGTCGTGTATTAAGTAATTTAAAGTGGTCAAAGATACCCTAATCCCCTGAAATTCTCAAATTTCGTTGTGGTTTTTTATTGACGGATGTGTGTAGAACATCCTTTGTAAATATGGTTTTATTACAGTTAATATTACCGACATTAAGGGTGGGTGAACTTGGCCAATGTTATAATAGTCGTGTAATAAGTAATTTAAAGTGGTCAAAGATACCCTCATCCCCTGAAATTTTTTAATTTCGTTGTGGTTTTTTATTGATGGATGTGTGTAGAACATCCCTTGCAAATATGGTTTTATTACAGTTAATATTACCGACATTAAGGGCGGGTGAACTTGGCCAATGTTATAATAGTCGTGTATTAAGTAATATAACGTTGTATAAGTTACCCTCATCTCCTGAAATTTTTAATTTTCGTTGTGGTTTTTTATTGATGGATGTGTGTAGAACATACCTTGTAAATATGGTTTTATTACAGTTAATATTACCGACATTAAGGGTGGGTGAACTTGGCCAATGTTATAATAGTCGTGTAATAAGTAATATAAAGTGTTCAAAGATACCCTCATCCCCAGAAATTTTTAAATTTCGTTGTGGTTTTTTATTGATGGATGTGTGTAGAACATCCCTTGTAAATATGGTTTTATTACAGTTAATATTACCGACATTAAGGGCGGGTGACCTTGGCCAATGTTATAATAGTCGTGTATTAAGTAATTTAAAGTGGTCAAAGATACCCTCATCCCCTGAAATTTTTAAATTTCATTGTGGTTTTTTATTGATGGATGTGTGTAGAACATCCCTTGTAAATATGGTTTTATTACAGTTAATATTACCGACATTAAGGGTGGGTGAACTTGGCCAATGTTATAATAGTCGTGTAATAAGTAATTTAAAGTGGTCAAAGATACCCTCATCCCCTGAAATTTTTAAATTTCGTTGTGGTTTTTTATTGATGGATGTGTGTAGAACATCCCTTGTAAATATAGTTTTATTACAGTTAATATTACTGGCATTAAGGGTAGGTGAAATTTGCCAATGTTATAATTGTCGTGTATTAAGTAATATAAAGTTGTATAAGTTACCCTCATCCCCTGAAATTTTTAATTTTCGTTGTGGTTTTTTATTGATGGATGTGTGTAGAACATCCCTTGTAAATATGGTTTTATTACAGTTAATATTACCGACATTAAGGGCGGATGAACTTGGCCAATGTTATAATAGTCGTGTATTAAGTAATTTAAAGTGGTCAAAGATACCCTCATCCCCTGAAATTTTTAAATTTCGTTGTGGTTTTTTATTGATGGATGTGTGTAGAACATCCCTTGTAAATATGGTTTTATTACAGTTAATATTACCGGCATTAAGGGTGGGTGAACTTGGCCAATGTTATAATTGTCGTGTATTAAGTAATATAAAGTTGTATAAGTTACCCTCATCCCCTGAAATTTTTAATTTTCGTTGTGGTTTTTTATTGATGGATGTGTGTAGAACATCCCTTGTAAATATGGTTTTATTACAGTTAATATTACCGACATTAAGGGTGGGTGAACTTGGCCAATGTTATAATAGTCGTGTAATAAGTAATTTAAAGTGGTCAAAGATACCCTCATCCCCTGAAATTTTTAAATTTCGTTGTGGTTTTTTATTGATGGATGTGTGTAGAACATCCCTTGTAAATATAGTTTTATTACAGTTAATATTACTGGCATTAAGGGTAGGTGAAATTTGCCAATGTTATAATTGTCGTGTATTAAGTAATATAAAGTTGTATAAGTTACCCTCATCCCCTGAAATTTTTAATTTTCGTTGTGGTTTTTTATTGATGGATGTGTGTAGAACATCCCTTGTAAATATGGTTTTATTACAGTTAATATTACCGACATTAAGGGCGGGTGAACTTGGCCAATGTTATAATAGTCGTGTATTAAGTAATTTAAAGTGGTCAAAGATACCCTCATCCCCTGAAATTTTTAAATTTCGTTGTGGTTTTTTATTGATGGATGTGTGTAGAACATCCCTTGTAAATGTAGTTTTATTACAGTTAATATTACTGGCATTAAGGGTAGGTGAAATTTGCCAATGTTATAATTGTCGTGTATTAAGTAATATAAAGTTGTATAAGTTACCCTCATCCCCTGAAATTTTTAATTTTCGTTGTGGTTTTTTATTGATGGATGTGTGTAGAACATCCCTTGTAAATATGGTTTTATTACAGTTAATATTACCGACATTAAGGGCGGGTGAACTTGGCCAATGTTATAATAGTCGTGTATTAAGTAATTTAAAGTGGTCAAAGATACCCTCATCCTCTGAAATTTTTAAATTTCGTTGTGGTTTTTTATTGATGGATGTGTGTAGAACATCCCTTGTAAATATGGTTTTATTACAGTTAATATTACCGGCATTAAGGGTGGGTGAACTTGGCCAATGTTATAATTGTCGTGTATTAAGTAATATAAAGTTGTATAAGTTACCCTCATCCCCTGAAATTTTTAATTTACGTTGTGGTTTTTTATTGATGGATGTGTGTAGAACATCCCTTGTAAATATGGTTTTATTACAGTTAATATTACCGACATTAAGGGCGGGTGAACTTGGCCAATGTTATAATAGTCGTGTATTAAGTAATTTAAAGTGGTCAAAGATACACTCATCCCCTGAAATTTTTAAATTTCGTTGTGGTTTTTTATTGATGGATGTGTGTAGAACATCCCTTGTAAATATGGTTTTATTACAGTTAATATTACCGGCATTAAGGGTGGGTGAACTTGGCCAATGTTATAATTGTCGTGTATTAAGTAATATAAACTTGTATAAGTTACCCTCATCCCCTGAAATTTTTAATTTTCGTTGTGGTTTTTTATCGATGGATGTGTGTAGAAAATCCCTTGTAAATATGGTTTTATTACAGTTAATATTACCGACATTAAGGGTGGGTGAACTTGGCCAATGTTATAATAGTCGTGTAATAAGTAATTTAAAGTGGTCAAAGATACCCTCATCCCCTGAAATTTTTAAATTTCGTTGTGGTTTTTTATTGATGGATGTGTGTAGAACATCCCTTGTAAATATAGTTTTATTACAGTTAATATTACTGGCATTAAGGGTAGGTGAAATTTGCCAATGTTATAATTGTCGTGTATTAAGTAATATAAAGTTGTATAAGTTACCCTCATCCCCTGAAATTTTTAATTTTCGTTGTGGTTTTTTATTGATGGATGTGTGTAGAACATCCCTTGTAAATATGGTTTTATTACAGTTAATATTACCGACATTAAGGGCGGGTGAACTTGGCCAATGTTATAATAGTCGTGTATTAAGTAATTTAAAGTGGTCAAAGATACCCTCATCCCCTGAAATTTTTAAATTTCGTTGTGGTTTTTTATTGATGGATGTGTGTAGAACATCCCTTGTAAATGTAGTTTTATTACAGTTAATATTACTGGCATTAAGGGTAGGTGAAATTTGCCAATGTTATAATTGTCGTGTATTAAGTAATATAAAGTTGTATAAGTTACCCTCATCCCCTGAAATTTTTAATTTTCGTTGTGGTTTTTTATTGATGGATGTGTGTAGAACATCCCTTGTAAATATGGTTTTATTACAGTTAATATTACCGACATTAAGGGCGGGTGAACTTGGCCAATGTTATAATAGTCGTGTATTAAGTAATTTAAAGTGGTCAAAGATACCCTCATCCTCTGAAATTTTTAAATTTCGTTGTGGTTTTTTATTGATGGATGTGTGTAGAACATCCCTTGTAAATATGGTTTTATTACAGTTAATATTACCGGCATTAAGGGTGGGTGAACTTGGCCAATGTTATAATTGTCGTGTATTAAGTAATATAAAGTTGTATAAGTTACCCTCATCACCTGAAATTTTTAATTTTCGTTGTGGTTTTTTATTGATGGATGTGTGTAGAACATCCCTTGTAAATATGGTTTTATTACAGTTAATATTACCGACATTAAGGGCGGGTGAACTTGGCCAATGTTATAATAGTCGTGTATTAAGTAATTTAAAGTGGTCAAAGATACACTCATCCCCTGAAATTTTTAAATTTCGTTGTGGTTTTTTATTGATGGATGTGTGTAGAACATCCCTTGTAAATATGGTTTTATTACAGTTAATATTACCGGCATTAAGGGTGGGTGAACTTGGCCAATGTTATAATTGTCGTGTATTAAGTAATATAAACTTGTATAAGTTACCCTCATCCCCTGAAATTTTTAATTTTCGTTGTGGTTTTTTATTGATGGATGTGTGTAGAACATCCCTTGTAAATATGGTTTTATTACAGTTAATATTACCGACATTAAGGGCGGGTGAACTTGGCCAATGTTATAATAGTCGTGTATTAAGTAATTTAAAGTGGTCAAAGATACCCTCATCCCCTGAAATTTTTAAATTTCGTTGTGGTTTTTTATTGATGGATGTGTGTAGAACATCCCTTGTAAATATGGTTTTATTACAGTTAATATTACCGGCATTAAGGGTGGGTGAACTTGGCCAATGTTATAATTGTCGTGTATTAAGTAATATAAAGTTGTATAAGTTACCCTCATCCCCTGAAATTTTTAATTTTCGTTGTGGTTTTTTATTGATGGATGTGTGTAGAACATCCCTTGTAAATATGGTTTTATTACAGTTAATATTACCGACATTAAGGGTGGGTAAACTGGGCCAATGTTATAATAGTCGTGTAATAAGTAATTTAAAGTGGTCAAAGATACCCTCATCCCCTGAAATTTTTAAATTTCGTTGTGGTTTTTTATTGATGGATGTGTGTAGAACATCCCTTGTAAATATAGTTTTATTACAGTTAATATTACTGGCATTAAGGGTAGGTGAAATTTGCCAATGTTATAATTGTCGTGTATTAAGTAATATAAAGTTGTATAAGTTACCCTCATCCCCTGGAATTTTTAATTTTCGTTGTGGTTTTTTATTGATGGATGTGTGTAGAACATCCCTTGTAAATATGGTTTTATTACAGTTAATATTACCGACATAAAGGGCGGGTGAACTTGGCCAATGTTATAATAGGCGTGTATTAAGTAATTTAAAGTGGTCAAAGATACCCTCATCCCCTGAAATTTTTAAATTTCGTTGTGGTTTTTTATTGATGGATGTGTGTAGAACATCCCTTGTAAATATGGTTTTATTACAGTTAATATTACCGGCATTAAGGGTGGGTGAACTTGGCCAATGTTATAATTGTCGTGTATTAAGTAATATAAACTTGTATAAGTTACCCTCATCCCCTGAAATTTTTAATTTTCGTTGTGGTTTTTTATTGATGGATGTGTGTAGAACATCCCTTGTAAATATGGTTTTATTACAGTTAATATTACCGACATTAAGGGTGGGTGAACTTGGCCAATGTTATAATAGTCGTGTAATAAGTAATTTAAAGTGGTCAAAGATACCCTCATCCCCTGAAATTTTTAAATTTCGTTGTGGTTTTTTATTGATGGATGTGTGTAGAACATCCCTTGTAAATATAGTTTTATTACAGTTAATATTACTGGCATTAAGGGTAGGTGAAATTTGCCAATGTTATAATTGTCGTGTATTAAGTAATATAAAGTTGTATAAGTTACCCTCATCCCCTGGAATTTTTAATTTTCGTTGTGGTTTTTTATTGATGGATGTGTGTAGAACATCCCTTGTAAATATGGTTTTATTACAGTTAATATTACCGACATAAAGGGCGGGTGAACTTGGCCAATGTTATAATAGTCGTGTATTAAGTAATATAAAGTGGTCAAAGATACCCTCATCCCCTGAAATTTTTAAATTTCGTTGTGGTTTTTTATTGATGGATGTGTGTAGAACATCCCTTGTAAATATGGTTTTATTACAGTTAATATTACCGGCATTAAGGGTG
Organism: Harpalus rubripes; assembly: GCA_963082715.1. Lineage (NCBI taxonomy): Eukaryota > Metazoa > Arthropoda > Insecta > Coleoptera > Carabidae > Harpalus > Harpalus rubripes. The sequence continues at coordinate 43,429,340 of OY720456.1, read as the reverse complement.
GGTGAACTTGGCCAATGTTATAATTGTCGTGTATTAAGTAATATAAACTTGTATAAGTTACCCTCATCCCCTGAAATTTTTAATTTTAGTTGTGGTTTTTTATTGATGGATGTGTGTAGAACATCCCTTGTAAATATAGTTTTATTACAGTCAATATTACCGACATTAAGGGTGGGTGAACTTGGCCAATGTTATAATAGTCGTGTAATAAGTAATTTAAAGTGGTCAAAGATACCCTCATCCCCTGAAATTTTTAAATTTCGTTGTGGTTTTTTATTGATGGATGTGTGTAGAACATCCCTTGTAAATATAGTTTTATTACAGTTAATATTACTGGCATTAAGGGTAGGTGAAATTTGCCAATGTTATAATTGTCGTGTATTAAGTAATATAAAGTTGTATAAGTTACCCTCATCCCGTGAAATTTTTAATTTTCGTTGTGGTTTTTTATTGATGGATGTGTGTAGAACATCCCTTGTAAATATGGTTTTATTACAGTTAATATTACCGACATTAAGGGCGGGTGAACTTGGTCAATGTTATAATAGTCGTGTATTAAGTAATTTAAAGTGGTCAAAGATACCCTCATCCCCTGAAATTTTTAAATTTCGTTGTGGTTTTTTATTGATGGATGTGTGTAGAACATCCCTTGTAAATATGGTTTTATTACAGTTAATATTACCGGCATTAAGGGTGGGTGAACTTGGCCAATGTTATAATTGTCGTGTATTAAGTAATATAAACTTGTATAAGTTACCCTCATCCCCTGAAATTTTTAATTTTCGTTGCGGTTTTTTATTGATGGATGTGTGTAGAACATCCCTTGTAAATATGGTTTTATTACAGTTAATATTACCGGCATTAAGGGTGGGTGAACTTGGCCAATGTTATATTTGTCGTGTATTAAGTAATTTAAACTGGTCAAAGATACCCCCATCCCCTGAAATTTCTAAATTTCGTTGTGGTTTTTTATTGATGTATGTGTGTAGAACATCCCTTGTAAATATGGTTTTATTACAGTTAATATTACCGACATTAAGGGTGGGTGAACTTGGTTAATGTTATAATAGTCGTGTAATAAGTAATTTAAAGTGGTCAAAGATACCCTCATCCCCTGAAATTTTTAATTTTCGTTGTGGTTTTTAATTGATGGATGTGTGTAGAACATCCCTTGTAAATATGGTTTTATTACAGTTAATATTACCGACATAAAGGGTGGGTAAACTGGGCCAATGTTATAATAGTCGTGTATTAAGTAATTTAAACTGGTCAAAGATACCCCCATCCCCTGAAATTTTTAAATTTCGTTGTGGTTTTTTATTGATGGATGTGTGTAGAACATCCCTTGTAAATATGGTTTTATTACAGTTAATATTACCGGCATTAAGGGTGGGTGAACTTGGCCAATGTTATATTTGTCGTGTATTAAGTAATTTAAACTGGTCAAAGATACCCCCGTCCCCTGAAATTTCTAAATTTCGTTGTGGTTTTTTATTGATGTATGTGTGTAGAACATCCCTTGTAAATATGGTTTTATTACAGTTAATATTACCGACATAAAGGGTGGGTAAACTGGGCCAATGTTATAATAGTCGTGTAATAAGTAATTTAAAGTGGTCAAAGATACCCTCATCCCCTGAAATTTTTAATTTTCGTTGTGGTTTTTTATTGATGGATGTGTGTAGAACATCCCTTGTAAATATGGTTTTATTACAGTTTATATTACCGGCATTAAGGGTAGGTGAAATTTGCCAATGTTATAATTGTCGTGTATTAAGTAATATAAAGTTGTATAAGTTACCCTCATCCCCTGAAATTTTTAATTTTCGTTGTGGTTTTTTATTGATGGATGTGTGTAGAACATCCCTTGTAAATATGGTTTTATTACAGTTAATATTACCGACATTAAGGGTGGGTGAACTTGGTTAATGTTATAATAGTCGTGTAATAAGTAATTTAAAGTGGGCAAAGATACCCTCATCCCCTGAAATTTTTAAATTTCGTTGTGGTTTTTTATTGATGGATGTGTGTAGAACATCCCTTGTAAATATGGTTTTATTACAGTTAATATTACCGACATTAAGGGCGGGTGAACTTGGCCAAAGTTATAATAGTCGTGTATTAAGTAATTTAAAATGGTCAAAGATACCTTCATCCCCTGAAATTTTTAATTTTCGTTGTGGTTTTTTATTGACGGATGTGTGTAGAACATCCCTTGTAAATATAGTTTTATTACAGTTAATACTACTGGCATTAAGGGTGGGTAAACTTGGCCAATGTTATAATAGCCGTGTATTAAGTCATTTAAAGTGGTAAAAGATACTCTCATCCCCTGAAAATTTTAAATTTCGTTGTTGTTTTTTATTGAGGGATGTGTGTAGAACACCCCTTGTAAATATGGTTTTATTACAGTTAATATTACCGGCGTGGTTGTTTATTAAGAGACGTGTTGGTAACTATCCCTGATAATATTACTTGAATTTTATAAGGAAACACAGCTTTGCAGCAATTACGAGTTTATGACGCCAGGGGGCCAGGGCTGTCCAAGATATTTTACTCATCAAATCGGCCGCTGGGAATCGGCCGCTAGTTTCACTCTCATGTCCATAAGATGAGTATATCATCTACGTATCTTTTCCAGAACAATGTATTTTCACTAAGAGGTGCCTGCATGATTTTTGTTTTTAAATTATCTATGAATATGTTTGCTAATAAGCCGCTTATAGGGCTGCCCGTGGGAAGTCCGTCTTCCAGTTTATAAATTTTATTATCAAAGTTAAAGAAATTTTGTTGTGTAGCTGATTTAAATAGTTCTATCAAATTGTCGATGTCCAATTCATCCAAATTATAGTTTTCTGTGAAATTTTGATTATTTTGTAAAATAGTTTTAAGTAAGGTTAATGTTTCTAAAGTAGGAATGTTTGTGTATAGATTTACCATGTCAAATGAAGCTAAAATAAAAATTTTGTCATTATTTTTTAAATTGTTATCTAAACTGTAGATTAAGTCTGTTGAATTTTTAATAGAAATATATAGAATATATAGAATATGTATTTATGCAATACAAAATGTGGTATGCAAGTGATACTGTTTTTATATAATATTAACAGTCATTTCACCACCTAATATTACTTCTGATATTTTCATAATTTCAGGGGAAGTAAACACTACCCTAGCAATTATAATAAATTAATTACAGTTAAAAATTTCAGGGGATGCGATACTGCAAAATAATAAAATTTAAAATATGGCATGCAACATGCAAGTGCTACTGGTTTTATATAATATTGACAGTCATTTCACCCCCTAATATTACTTCTGATATTTTCATAAATTCAGGGGAAGTAAACACAACCCTAGCAATTATAATAAATTAATAATAGTTGAAAATTTCAGGGGATGCGATACTGTAAAATAATAAAATCTAAATTTTGGCATGCAAGTGCTACTGGTTTTATATAAAATTGACAGTCATTTCACCCCCTAATATTACTTCTGATATTTTCATAAATTCAGGGGAAGTAAACACAACCCTAGCAATTATAATAAATTAAAATACATGAAAATTTCAGGGGATGCGGCACTGTAAAACAATGAAATTTAAAATATGGCATGCAAGTGCTACTGGTTTTGTATAATATTGACAGTCATTTCACCCCCTAATATTACTTCTGATATTTTCATAAATTCAGGCGAAGTAAACACAACCCTAGCAATTATAATAAATTAATAATAGTTGAAAATTTCAGGGGATGCGATACTGTAAAACAATAAAATTTAAAATATGGCATGCAAGTGCTACTGGTTTTATATAATATTGACAGTCATTTCACCCCTTAATATTACTTCTGATATTTTCATAATTTCAGGAGAAGTAAACACAACCCTAGCAATTATAATAAATTAATAATAGTTTGAAATTTCAAGGGATGCGATACTGTAAAACAATAAAATTTAAAATATGGCATGCATGTGCTACTGGTTTTATATAATATTGACAGTCATTTCAGCCTCTAAAATTTTATTGTTTTACAGTGCCGCATCCCCTGAAATTTTCATGTATTTTAATTTATTTTAATTGTTAGGGTTGTGTTTACTTCCCTTGAAATTATGAAAATATCAGAAGTAATATTAGGGGGTGTAGTGACTGTCAATATTATATAAAACCAGTACCACATTTTGTATTTTATTTTCACAGTACTTTGTCCCTTGAAATATTGCATAAATACATATTACCCTATTTCGTTTCTAGGATACAGAGACCCATTTAGCAAATGATTCATTCTGCCTGTATCCTTGTCTGGATAACTGTGAGCTAGTAATATTTGTTAAAGTGTATATTTTCAAACTGTTATTGTTATTATGTACCCTGTGCCCCTGAATTGATATACCAAATGACTTCTTTTGTTTACTGAATTAGATAAAAAAGGTATTTATTATTTTTTCTTCGATTTTATTTAAATAAACCTAAACGAACGGCAGCGATCGTCAACGAGCGGCAGCGAACGTCAGGGTTGTCCAACACTATTTTTCTTTCGAATCCGCTGCTGCGAATCTGCTGCTAAGTTCACTCTGATCTTATTTGAAAAACAACCTAATTACGAACGCTTTCTATTCTGACGTAATGATTTTAAAACTCAATAAAAATAATGCCGCTTAATTTCGACTTGTAACAGTAGCATGATACTATCATGGTTACTAATTAATATTGCTTGGGCACACAATTTATTTAAAAAAAATCAAAATAAATACGACTTCCTGTTTTTTTAAAATTTCAATCTAGTAATGCTTGTGTAGAATTGGCACCAAATTAATTAAACAATGAATAACTCCTACGTATAAAGAAAAACATGTTTCTTGTGGGTAGGTATTAATTGGTATCAATTGGGTACTAAATCGGTGAAACAATTACAAAATTAGTACCATAAACCTTCTTCACGCACCTAATATCTTGTGTTAGATAAACTAGATATTTCTATATTAATTTATACATAGATATAAAAATTTATGGGGCGGCAATATATTCATAGCCTATGGGCGACAAAATCATAAATCCGAGCCTGCACCAAGCATTTTAATTTCGAATAATTTTCTTATTTTACCTTTTCTAGAGGTTTAAACTGTCGCAATATTTTACTGAAAAAACAAAGTATCGAATTCTTAACAAGAGCTGCTTCATTTCTTTTACAAAATATATTTTATTATACAAGTGTTAAAAGTGACATTTTATTTTGTGAGAAGGAAGTTTGGTACACAAAGCAAAGCAGAGTACAGCAAACCTTCTAACAAAATATAATCACTTTTAACATGTATATCATAGACTATTTTTTCTACAAACTTTTTTTTTTGTATTTGTATTTCTAATGATTTTTTGATATATGTCAAAAATTTTAATTTGTTGTTCCACTCGTCATTACCAAGTCAACTAATTCGCTTTTAACACTAGTGTTAAAAGTAACAATGGTCTGTCACTTTTTAACACTGGTGTCATAGTAAATTTGTAAACTATTTTTGTCTTTGTAAAATTAAACTACTATATGAAACCTATACTAGGGAATTGAAACAATGATCTCGCGCCAAAGGCAAATTCTAACCTCACTTTTCTGGTCTATATACATACCTACTTCACACAGTCACATGTGAGCCCCAATGGCAATATAATAATTTTTGTGTTGACAAATATGTAGTTTTATCGCAGTTGAAGTTTATAACCCTTAGCGTATTACAACCTCTGATGCACGCCTTGTGTTGTAATTTTCCAGCCTTGGGTCATGAACATTAACATACGCCCTTGTGTCGTAAATAACTATTATCACAACAGTATAAAACACTGAATACAATTCTAAAGCAACTATAGTTTGTTTCTAAAATAAGAAGATATTTTAATTGAATGGTCGAATGTGGTTCGGGTTCGATCCCGGTACACGTAAAATATGAATATTATTTCCAATTTTCAAATAGTATACAAAAGTGAACTCTGTGGGGCTCTCGCCACAACCATAACAGTTTTGATAATTGGTAGTTTGCAAGGTAACGCCTAGTAAGCGCCTACAACGGTAGCAAAATAGTGTCCAGGAGAGAGTGAGACAAAACATATTCGTTTGCTCTATCGTTCATGCTCTGATCGAAATACGTATGCGTGCATTAGACAAAAGCGAGCGAATTATTGGCTGCTACAGTTTCTACGGCTAGCCATTCTCCCACTTGTCAGTTCACGTTCAAAATCAGCCAATCAACCTACAAAACGATGTGCACACTAAGAAATTCCGTGTTAAATTTTACACTAAATGTGGTCTATATAGGTCCACCAGCTGTAGTGTAGAATTTACCACATCGACATTTGGTAATAAACAACACGGAGATATGTGTTAATAATTAACACTATATATTTCGTAGATACTACTATACCGTGTAGTTTTTTAACACTTAAATGAGTTATTTTAGCCAAATAACTGCGGTTATTAGTACACAGTGTAGTGTAATTTTTAACTTATTTTAGTGAAAAAATATACCTATTTGTGGTGTTCATTTTCATCTAACTAGTGTTCATTTTCATAAGTAAATGTGGTTATTAGTGCACTAAATAGTGGGTTTATTTAACTAATTTTAGTGTATAAATATACCTATTTGTAGTGTATATTTTCATCAATTTTGTGTTTATATACACTGATTACAGTGTATAAATAGTACTCATTTTTTATTTTTTTATACAAGATTTGTATTTTATTATCAAAATGTGTATATTTTTTATAAATATTTACTAATATTAGTATAAATGTTATACACGGTGTCGAGTGAGTAGTAGGTATGATATATAAAAATATGTACTTCCATTAAAAAATTTATTGCACATAAATACATTTTTATATAAACACTTGTACTTAATTAATTAATTATTACATTATATATATATGCAGACACTATTTTTAAGGTTCATTCACAAATCTACTTTCTTGTCCACTTTCTTCCACTTGCATTATTTAATTTTGTAAAACTTAATAATGTTGCCAATGCTTAAGCACAGTATCAGACGAGTATCTATACTTCCGACCACGATGAAAATGCGAAAAGAATAAACTGTTGTACAGATTTACACTTACTATTGTCTAGAAATGCACCAAATAGTGTACTTCTTTTACAAAAGTAGTGTACTTTTTACACCAGCGTTTTAAACATACACCTAGTAGTGTACTTTGTACACCAATATTTTAGATATACATATAAGAGTGTACTTTCTACACCGATGTTTCAAATATGCACAAAGTACTGTACTTTCTACACCGATTTTTTAAATATACACAAAGTAGTGTTTTTTCTACACATTATGTTTTGAAATTACACCAGGCATTGCAGTTTTTAGAAATACACTAGACAGTGTATTTTTAACAAATATACTGTAGTAAATTGTACAAAAATTAAAGTAAAAATACAAGTAACACCAAATTAAGCAATTTTTATCCACATGTGTGTTTAAAACTAATCTTAATAAATATAATACACCTTCCAGATTTAAAATGTCGTAGAAAATTTTACACGGATATAAAATTACCAACTTAATCTTTTTACACTAACTTTTATTATACAAATTTTAGTGTCGAATTTTACACGAAACAAGTTTACCACGTTATATTTTAAGTATATATCTGCACTTTTCTTTCCTGGACGTTTACAGTTAGTTTGGCTAAAATTTCGTTGTATTTGGTGTAAACCTGGCTGCGTAAAATGCAATGCATTCCTCATGGAGTTTATTTTACGCTCCAGACACAAAAAATATTTTCGAATTTTGAATATTTACATTATAGAATCAATCATGGGAAAAGTACATGTAATGTGCGACACATGCGCGAAGCATCTTTTACACTCGAGTGGTTGTCCTGCTTCTCATGTTGCAACCTTCATTCTTGTGCAAAAATGTCAGCTTCACACAATAGGCTATTCCACAATATTTTTTAATTTTTTTTAATTGCATAAAAATATAAGACCACATGTAAAAGTCCGAGATAAAAATTCCCCCAATAGGCGAGATAATTTTAAATTTACCTTATGACGTAGGTAATGTGGGTATACCGGAAATAAACAAACATTGGTTCAGAGGCTTACGAAAAAATGTTGAGCAAATTACAAAATATTGTATATTTAAATTTTGATTTTATATTTCATTATTATTAATTTATGTCACTGTTTTTCTCATTTCAAAAAAACAAAGGAAAAAGAATGTCATCCGAACAGCTTCAGATCAGATCCGACACATCCGAATAAAGTTGAGGCGGAGGTTTACAAAGTAGGTGTTTGTATTTGGTCAAACACGAGCGTACATTTCCTGCGCCATCAAAAGCAAAACATCCGTATTATTTAAAAGGAGTAATTTGTAATTTTCTTAAAAAATGGAATTTTCCGTATCCTTTAACTGTTATCTTTCATATTTTCAATAAACTTTTACTATTTTTGATTACTTTGGAATAGCCTATTGTTCCACAGTATACTATTTTCTACTCATAATAATTAACACATTCAGCTTAACGCCTCGTGTACGAGTGCTAAACTTTTCGATTGTGAATAGAATATGTCTGCTCCCTTCTAGCATGAATATCTATTGTTTATTGTATTTGACTATGAAATAATTAATGTAGACAATTCTGTTACACTTATATATGTAGGTATATTACAATATGTATATTATGATTTGTATGTTGTATTGTCTTGTATCCAGTTTTGAATATAATTTCACGCACCTCCATAATCTTGTGATAATTTCATGACAAAGCTCGCCTACAAATTTTTAATTTGAAGGGTAAAGTTTACTCTATCTTTGTCTAACTTACCCTGTCTTACCCCTTGATCCACCCCTGACAAAGCCATTGAGTTGAGAACAGCGGCCCAGACATCAAAGGGTAACTTCATAACGGACAACAGGGTTGTATTAGCCTTAAGAGAACGGGGAGGGAAATTTTGTTCATAACCTGTAATGAGAAAATTATAAATTGTGTGACAAGACAGTCCTTAAAAAAAATAAAAATATTATATTTAATAGCGTATTAATATTTCCAAAAGATTGATTCAGTTATAATGCTTGAGGACTGTAGCTTTCCTTTGATCTTGCTTTCACAGGTCTTCTGCACTTCTCAGTCGATCTCTGTCACAGCGAAATTGCTTACACGAAAATTTCACTGTAGAATTTGATGACGTAACTTGTCCATATAAGCTGATCACCCAATCACATTATCTGCAATAAGTAGAATATCATACCTATATATCATATTGAAGTGCAGTTAAAATTATGCAACGTTTCAGGTGGCACCCACCTTTCTTAGACGCGAAATCAAAATTTGTCAGTACCTACTACATACATATTTTTTATCTGTAAAAATGTACCCTAGCTGAGTAATGAAAATTATGGACAACATTAAAAACGTGATTAAATATCAGTTATATCTGTCGATTTTATTTCACAACTAACAGTTCACACCTGATAATTTTTTTGCTATTGTGAACTCGGTGTGTAATCGGGCCAAGCAAATTTGACAATACCAATTATTATTATATTAAAAATCTGATGTGGCCAACACATAACCTCTCGCCATATATTTTACCTGGTTGTACGCATAAAACGAAAAATATTTTTAAATACAAATACATATATTCATGTCTCACTACAAAATAATTCTCACATATATTTGCAAAATCTATGGGATATTTTAAAATAAATTATGTACAATACATACATTTTCTTTATATTCAATATCCTGAAATTTTCTTTTTCTACGTTCCTTTTCTTTTTCTTTATATTCGTCATTTTTTCGCAAATTCCTTTTATATTCTTTTTTACGTATATTCTTTTGCGTTGTTGACTTTTTTTTATTTTCATAATCTTCATATAATAACGTACAAATATTTTTGACAGAGGCATAAAAAATTTTGAGTTTTGTCAGACGATAAATATTGCTGAATGGAAAGATTTATTTACCAATCATTGATTAAATATGTATATTTTGACAACCTTATCAGCATTTGTGTATCTCAATTTAAGCGTTAGATATTATGCTGCCATTTTTGATTATTTTACTATTTAAGTGTATGCAGATTAGTTAAATTTCTTCTTTAAATAATTGAATTATTAGAAATGTTAAAGTATGAAATATTCTAAAGAGTGTATTTGTTAAAAAGCAATTTATATTTAAATTAAATATCTCTGAATAAAGCTGTCAGCACGACACGTATGTAGTATAAGAATTAGATTTGAGAAAGCTATCCAAAACATAGTTGTCAGTTTGTTAAACTCAGACAAAAATTACATTTGCACGCAGATTTGTATATAATTCTTCAAGAATTTTTTTTAAATTCTAATTTCATTCCCTGATTTGAAACTATTGATAAAATTCTCATTTAGTTGCAATATATGACATGACTCATACTAAGAGATATACTGTAATAAAAGTCGCCAGTTATTATGTAAATATTTCAAAAAACATCATATAAATCGGCCTCTACTCCGTGATTACTAAAAGTCGCAAGTAGTGCAAGTGTCGTTGTTTCACTGCGATGGGATGCGAAATGTCAGATTGACAGTTGATACTTAACAGTAAAATAATTAGAAATATTTATCAATAATTGTAACAGTTATAACACACAAAATGTCGTAACAAACTCGTTAGACTCAAAAAAAAGAATTAAAATGGATGCTAACTTGACTGTGAAACAAACAAGTTCCACTTATCCTGCAAGATATACGTAGTAAAAGTATCTTTGTCATGCACTATAAGCATCAGGTCAGAACAAAAAATGTACAAAATAAAACATTTGGGAATTTAAATTTAAAAATACTTGCATGTATTAAAAAATTAAAATAGGCTATAACTATTTCATTAAAATCATGGTGGAATAGCTATTTTCGGTCAGAAAACTACAAAAAAAATTTTTTTCTTTGAAAGGGTTAATGTAATGAGTATATTTTTATTTAAACGATTTTAAATACTGAATAATAAACACGAAATATCCATTAAGTTTAAAGTTTAAAAAGCTCGAATTATTCTAGTAAAAGGTACTTGATTCACAATGAGCCGGTTTCACATTTTTTAAAAAGTATTTTAAATATTCTGTTTCAGATCACGTGACTTTTTAAAAATATTACACAAATTTCAATAATTAATTGTAAAATATCTAATGGATATTTCGTGATTTTTTCAAATTTGATATCTTTTAAAATTCAAACTCAAGCGTCATTTCCATAACAAATTTTAAATTTTTTTTATATGCTTAAAAATATGTGAGGCGCAAGTCTGCAAGTATTGTTCATGTGATAAGAAGATAAAAATTAGATATTGTAAATGAGAATACCTGTATATTTTTGACCTGATACTGATCTATGTCCATTTTAGTGCAATAGAATTGTATTGAAAAATAAAAGTAATTTATTATGATTATGACCAGTTAGGTTTTCTTCATTATGGCCCTGAACTTTTGATTGTAACCCATGTATTTAGAAGGACAAATTACGCTGTTATGAATACAATTTAAACATGGATGGGTGAGCAAAGGGGTTTAAATTCATTTACTCTCTAGTAAATATTTACAATTACTTTAAAAGTTAAACTCAAAATTTTACTTACAGTTCTCTTTCCGAGAATTAAGTATTAATTCTGAAACTTTGTACAAAAAATATCTTTTCTTGCGTGAATAAATTCTGCTCTGGTACTTTGAAAATTTCCCTGAGAGAATCTTACTGAGTTCGACTCTGTTCTAAGAAGTACACAATAAAGGCTCGGAAAGGCGAAGCGTAACATTCGAACGCCATGAGTTCACATCTAGTGAGCGTTGCTGAACACAAGCGCATCGGAATTGGAACTTAAACAGCTGAATGTCGGCAAGACAATGGAGCAGTGGTAGCGTAGCACCGTTCACTAGCTCCATCCTCATTATTGATTACCGACTATTTATAGATGTGCTAACAAGTTGTGATTCCATACAATATCATGGAGATAAAAATATCATGTGCCAATACATTAGATACCTTCTGCTATTTTTTTTTATTATTATTATTTTACATAAGTATCAATCATAAATTTTATTTCAAATTGAAGTATATTTTTTCATGTGACTCAATTTTGTTTCACAAAATATTTCAAGACTGGTCAAATTTTCTTCAAACCAAGAAAAGCCACCCACTTTGTTCAAAATTTTTGACGGTGTTTGTAGCCACTTTGGCCTAATGGTGATCCCACAATAGTTTAGGGTTGTTTTGTTCGCGATTATCAAAAATGGCATTTTTAGACCGGAAAGAAATCAAATATTTAGAAAAAAAAAACATTGCTTATGGTCATAGTTATTTATATAATATGTCTGGAAATTGTTTTCTTACAGGACGAGTAGCCTGCGACTCCTATATAAATAGTTTCCGGAGGTGTTACGTACACGTATACCGCTTTTCCAGCAACTGTTTGAATAACTAAAAAAAATATCATAAATTTATAATTTCAAATGACAATGATTGTTAATTAAAAACGAAGAATCAATTAGTTAGGTACCTTTTCTTTGTAAACACATGTTTCCTTGGTTCCTACAAACAATAGTAAAATTCAAATAGCTTGTACAGGTATGTGTATACTTTTTTTTCAAAATCACTTTTGAAAATGTCGTTTTCGTCACTTGAATTACTTTCGTGTCTTGGTGAGGAAAGTAAATTACTTTCATCACTTGTACTGTAATAAGTACTTATTTATTTACATTTCAAAAACATGCTTACAATTCTCACCTCCACCAAATTTCATTTTAATTTTATCTGTTATCTGTATTCTGTATTGAATATAGGGATGTGTGATTGAATGCGAGTGACAGTGACGTGTTATTGAGGTCCATTCACCCGATGTTTACATCGTGGACACGTGTCCACTCCCCTGCAGTCTATTCCACGTGTTGGTTTACACTTGCTCATAGCATTTTAATGGTTAATACAAATCAGATTTTATTTCAATGGAAAGTGATAAATAGGTAAATTCAAAAAGGAATAGTTTTTATATAAGAATTTTAAAGAATAAATAAGAAACGAATAAATATATAAAATAAATAAATAAATACATAAAAAATAAATAAGTAAATAAATCATCACGGCATATTACCCATTCTGGATGTGTCAATCTGCTTTATATACAGATATCGGTAATGATGAAATATTTGTATTTGTGCAGTCACTTACCAGACGTCATCTCGCGGGCACTCATTGCTGGAGTGGAGAGTGCACCACAGGAAGCAATTTTGTGTCATTTAAAATTTGAAATATTTGGCGTCGGTCGGGATCGAACCTGGTTCCCCAGATAAATATAAATATATTATATAATTTTTGTTATTTTGTATGTTCTAATATTATTTTTTAAAATTTATAAGTAATAGAGCTGTTGCAAGAATTTTTATATGACTAAGTACTAAATTTTAAAAGATATTCTTCCTTAAGAGCCTCAAATTTGAAAATATCACGAAATATCCATTAGATATTATACAATTAATCACTAAATATTATGTAAAATTTTGAAAAAGTCTGAAACAGAATGTGACGCCAGAGTACATACGGTTCAACATGTGACAAGCTGTCGCCTACTTTTAGTGGGGACTTACACAATTCAAACTTATCGGATGCCATCTAGTGAGTAAAATAGTATTTAATAAGTAGTTATGTAGTGAGCAAGATTTAGTTCTACAGTTTGACATTTATCAATCATGTGATCCACCTCGTGACCACAGCAACTATTCTGTAAAAGAAAACGTAAACATGTCAGACTGAACTCAGTGCATACCTTATCTTTCAATTAATTCATGTTTATTTCCACTTTTCGTCAAACCCCGGCATTCTAACTATCTTTTCAACTGTAAGACGGAATTATTTATTTGTGAACTTGGTTTTTAGTGATATTTCAAATTCCAAGGATCACTACACTTTAGTACAAGAGATAATTAATAACAGGCACTACACAAAATAACATTACCAAACTTTGCTGACTAAATAACAAACAAATTATGATTTGATCGACTCGGCCATGGTATTTTACCTCGCTCTTTCTGAAAACTTGTTCTTTTCTAAATTGTACTGTCAATCGTTTATGGATCATTTTAAAGAAAAATATTTCAAAGAAAATTTATAGAAAAATTAATTGTACGCATCTTTTATTTGAAGTATTTTTCCCTAAATTATTCTATAAACAATTGACAGAGATAAAACAATGCTAATCAAATGCTCGCTAATCACCCATAATCACTGTTCATACTAGCGGCCGTAGATTTTAGTTTTTAAAAATACACATTAATATGTGCGATTCACCTTCCCACTTTCAATTGTTTTTTAGTTATGACGTCATAACAAAAAAAAAAAAATTAAATGGCAATATAGTTTTTTAGCAGTGGAATCCGATAGTGATTATTCTTCCCTTTGTGATCATGCAAATTAATCATAAGGTTGCATAACAAAAATTATAAGAAAAATCGAGCTGAACATTTAATAATAATGAATTATCAAAATACCTAGATTTCATTTTTCAGTTTAGAATTTTTCTTTTATCATGTTTTATAAGTACCATAATATCAACATTAATTGTTAAATATTAAAAAATTATCAATTCTAAACAAAACCTAGGTACCTTGATTATTCATTATTATTAATTGTTCAGCTTGATTTTTCTCAGAGTATTTGTTATGCAACCTTATGATTTATTTGCATGATTATAAAGGGAAGAAAAATCACTATCGGATACTACTACTAAAAATATATATTAGGTACGTTCTATCGGTGTCAGAAATATTCCTACTAGAATAAGAATATTCTTAAAGCAATAGAACGCTCAGTAGCAAATAACTATCAAGTGCTGTCAAGTAAAAAAATAAACACAATAGAACAGTGACGGTGGCTATGTGTTATTGTTAGTTAACAACTAAAGATGACTTTGTATGTTTATTTTGGATCTTCGAAATGTTGTTATGCAAATATTACAGAAATTTTAATTATATAAAAATCTATTAAATAATAAAAACGTAAAGGTGAAATTTTCGTTGAGCACAGTCTGCTCTAAACATTCACAAATGTGACAGAAATGTACGCGTGACAGTCGGCTAGTAAAATTTTTAATTTATCTCCACTCTATATATCTTCCTACCAACGCTTCCAACTCTGAAGTTGGAATGATTCGTAGGAATATTTCGATTTTTTTGACGCAAAAGAACGACCATTCATGTTCTACTAGAAGAAGTAGGAAGATTTCTGACACCAATAGAATGTACCTATTGCCATTTAATTTCTTTGTGATGACGTCATAACTAAAAAACAAATAAAAGTGGGAAGGTGAATCGCTCATATTTATGTATATTTTTAAAAACTAAAATCGACGAGTTTCAGCGTTTTTTTTTAAACGGTTGAATTCGTTGTTTGTTTTTAATATTCCATATTTTAATCCTACATTGTATAAATAAAGTGATGGACAAACTATTTTCCTCTTGGCTTTGATGACGTATTGTATGTACTCCGACGTCACAGGGGATTGTTTTTCATGACAGTTTCTGGCGCCAATCTTTAAATTCAATTATTTACGAAAATAACAATAAATTATTATTAGTTTTATTAATGTAAAAAAATGCAGAATCTTTAATTTAAAATACTTTTAAAAAAATATGAAATCGGCTCACTGCAAATAATTTATATCAATTTTAAATCACTTTGATATGAAATAAATATTTTTATTTTATTTTGGAATTATAAACTTGTTTATTCGCCTTCAAAAACGGGCGCAATTTGGCTTTTATTGCCCGAGAGCTTACACAATTGCCAAGGAACACCTATTTTAACATCAAAATCGTGGTTTATAGATAAATGTCAGACAACACAATAAATTCGATAAATCACATTTTTTGAATACCGCTGCTCGTAAAACTATTCGTATCCTTTCTCGTATACGTCTTTTCACTTCTGTGGAACCAGCTTGGCTTGGGTAGCATCAAATTCGCCCGGTATTTCTTTTGAATAATCGATATCTTCCATTTTCATTTGACACTAAATTAAAATTGGTTATAAACAAACAATATAGGGCCCTATTCTGTAACTCGATGGTTAATTTTTAACCACTGGTTAAAAATTTTGTCCAATAGATATTGATTTGACAACTAAAAATTTCTTTTTTTGTTATATGTCAACAAACTTGATTGGTTAAAAAAATTAACCAGTGGTTAAATATTAATCACTGAGATACAGAATCGGCCCCATAGTTAGAAACCACAGCATACTTAAAATTCACAACGCCAGCACTACGATACTGAATCCTTAATTTTCGAGAACCAAAATAAAATAAAACGTTGTATGTACCACGGGCATAATCAAGATTATAGCACTCGGGAAAATTAAAGCTCGACGCGTAGCGGAGAGTTTTAAACATTCCCCCTTGCTAAAATCTTTTGATTGTGCCCTTAATATATAAATAACTATTATATAAGTATGTACTGTAATGACCAAAAGTCAACAGTCCCTTTTCGGGCGCCATTTTGTAATGGCCAAAAGCCAGCCTGTCAACTTTACTTGACGTTCTCTGTAGTTCTTCTTGCTGTCAAAACGGGTTTCTCGGGCGCCAATCGATAGAGAGGTGGTAAATCTGGCGAAGGACGATCTTACAGCGTACTTTATTAAAGTATATTAAAAGCGATAATAATAACAAAACAAATGAAAATAGCAATCGCTAGCATAATCGGCTAATACAAATGAAGCAGCGATACTTGCAGGTTTCGTTCATGAAAAGAAACGGTCAACAATGAACGGGCAACAATGGTACACACCAAAGTTGAGAAAAACAAAAAGGTAACAGTGTTGTCACTCGACAACACTCATCAACAATCGCGATTTCGGAACGGAGCCGTGTTGACACACACCAACACTCATCGATAATCGCGATTACAGCAAACAGTGGCAAACCCCACTGTGCGGAAACATCCGGCTACGGCGATGTCCGTAGCCGTACAATGCACCTTCTGCACTCCCTCACGAGCTGCCGGCACACACCAACAGCACTGAGTCAGAAGCAGCCAAGATCCTAACAAACTGCTCGCCCGGCACTCACCAGGTTCGCGGAAGACGGCACACACCGTCTCCCTGAGAGAGCACACACTCTCTCTCTCTAAGCCTCGATGAAGAGCTAACGCTCTCTTGAGAGAGCACACACTCTCTGAATAAAACTGTCGCTCGGGCCCGTTATCTATACCCCGAAAAACCGTTAAAAATAATATGCTAGCCACTCGACCGCGCGGTACCTGACAGGTAAACAACAAATTTAACATTAGTAACTTTAAACAAAAATACAACATTACATTTTACAACAAACGACATACGATATAATCAAACAATTACATTTTATGCGTAATTTCAACCAATACAAAATAATAAGAATGTAAAACAACATTTTACTGGTGGGATTTGAACCTCCATTTTATTTTATTAACTTTAGCAAAACAACTAACTTGTTAACCACAAGCTAAACACGAAAATTAAATCCAAATCTAGTGACCATCGTCACAGTACAGATCAAAATTATTTTCAATTTAATAATTATTACACCACATCACAAGGTTTAGCAATGGGATCACCAATATCTCCTTTATTAGCAGAAATTTTTATGGACAATTTTGAAAAAAACAATATTGAAAATCTGATGTGGCCAGCACATAACCTCTCGCCAGGTTGTACGCATAAAACAAAAAATATTTTTAAATACAAATACATATATATTCATGTCTCACTACAAAATAATTCTCACATATATTTGCAAAATCTATGGGATATTTTAATATAAATTAAGTACAATACATACATTTTCATTATATTCAATATCTTGGAATTTTCATTTCTTCTTGCCTTTTCTTTTTCTTTATATTCGTAATTTTTTCGCAAATTCCTTTTATATTCTTTTTTACGTATATTCTTTTGCGTTGTTTTCATAATCTTCATAATGATGTACATAATTTTTGACAGTAGGTGCGTTCAATGAAGTAAGCAAATCTAGCAAATGCTAGGTAAGCAAACGAGACTTGTTGCTTAGTGCGCTGAACGATTTGCTAGCTATATGACGAACTGTCATCCACAACTGTCATCGAGAAACGTATATAGATGTCAAATATAACATTGTGTAATTGTGTACCTGTTGTATTTCTTTTCTTGGTCTGCGAACATATGGAAAATAAATTTATATATTTATTTTCAGATAGTGGGATTAATTTGGAAGAAGCTATATTGACTATAACAAAATATTTCAAATTTAATAATGTTATAAACATCCATCACAAAACTCTTAAAGCCTTTTTTACATGTGGTTGATAGACACACACCATATAAAGAAATAGAATCAGTTCAAGTTAACTTCATGTATGTAAAATTTGTATTTCCCGCCATTATATTTGACACTTAGCAAGCCAAGCGAGAAAATTGTGGCTTGGATTGCTTGCGAGCAAATCAAGCAAATGCTAGGCTAGCAAAGTCGTTCAACAAATTTTACTTCCGGTTGCTTGTTTTGCTTGGCTTGTTGAACGTACCTATTGGCATACAAATATTTTTGACAGTGACATTTATGTGTCAATTACAAACATTTAATTTTTTTGCCTTAAAGTAGTTTGATCTGAGATTTTTACATCAAATTATTTTATATGCATTTCTTTATCTCTAAATTTATAGAAGATATAATAATGAATTTATATTTATCGAATAAAGAATTTAACGTTTTTTAATATAAGTATTTAGGTACATAAATTTTCGATAAATAATATTTGGATGATTTTTTCTTGTAACTACTACTTCCGGTTGTCCAATTGTTACCAAAACTTAATCAACTCTTCCCATTATTGTTAGATTGAGGAATACGTAGTTAAAAATTTCTTTAGTCTTATAGTATTTGAGAAATCGTGGATCCAACATCCAGACATCCACACACACACACACGCACACACATACACACACACGCACGCACGCACGCACGCACACGCACACCCGCACGCACGCACACCCGCACGCACGCACACGCACACGCACACCCACCCACACCCACCCACACACACACACACACGCACACACACACACACACACACACACACACACACACATACACATACACACACACCCACCCACTTACTTTAATTTTGGCAGTTTATTTCTTAAAATTTAGTCTAATCTAATCCAAGTAACTACCCTTATAGATAATAAAATGAAGATTAAATTGTAAATACCGTGATAAAAAAAATTCGCTAATCCAAACATGAGAATTAGCTTGAACTTTTTTACGAATCGTTAATTTTTATTAATCTAAATACATACCTTCATATTAACATATGCTGTATTGATTTCCTTTCCTATTGTTCTATTTACTTTTTTCTTTTTAGAACGTTACTATTATTAATTTGAAATGATTATTTCTTTGACAGTGACATTTATCTGTCAGTTACATACATTTGAATAACTGCGCAACCAAGGAGTTTTGTTTGTGTAAAGCGTAGGCTCCGGGATTTAAATTATAGATAACTTTATAAATTTATCCATAAAATGTATAGAAAAAGTATTAATCCAAATCTGAAGAAAATTTAATAATCTTTAATTTGTATAATAACATTATTGTCGAAAAAATAACATTTAAAGGTATTTTTCGAAGAAAAACTATTTTGAGCTTCTAGTAAAGTGCCATTTCCGGTTATCCGATTTACACCAAAATCTAATGAGCTCTTTCCAGTACAGAAAAAGTTCGAAATACAAGGTTTCAAAATTTTCTGAATGATAGTATTTGAGTTAGAGTGGAGGATCCACACACACATGCACACAGACATCATCGTGAAAATGTTAAAATTGGATTCTAGGGACCTTAATACGTGGTCATTTACCAAAATCTCGATATACGATTTTTAGCACGATCCCTATACCTCCCTTACCAAGGGTAGAGGGAGGTAAAAATACTAATAATAACTATAAATTTGCATTCAAAACATACAATAATTTAGGAAAACATAAGAAATTTTAAAGAAAAATTAACGTTCTAACAAAATTAGGTGTATATAAATTAAATTGCGAAAAATGTAATGCTGTGTACATAAGCAATCAGGAACAAAAAATCATATTTAAACAAAAAGTCTGACTCAACATTTTTTAATCATTTAATAGAAGAAAATCATACCAGCAATTTTAATTTCGAAATAGTACATATGGAAACTAAAGGACCAAGATTAGATTTTTTAGAAGTAATTGAAATCGGAAAAGCTATAATGAATAATGTAAATATTCTAAATGAACAGACAAGCCTTAATAATTCACCATTAATGAAGTTTCTAGAAACATTTTAAAAAAAAATTTGTAGTAATTTATATATTTATATTTTTGCGACTTAGTAATTTTTTTTAAAATGATGTATCAAAAAACAAAAATCATATTAGTAAAACATTTATTGACAAACTAACATATCGACATATTTAATTTATATTTATTCCATATAATTTATACATATATATATATATATATATATATATATATATATATATATATATATATATATATATATATATATATATATATATATTTATAGTTATACATGTATTAAATTAAGAAAGATCTGATGATGCTAATGTTATAGCGAAACTAGTAATCCAATAAAATGTTTGTGAAATTAAAAACCCAGTATTTTAATATTAAAAATGGATAATAAGTTTCACTATGTAGGAGCTGACATAATGGGGTATGTGACCATATTCGAATTTCAATATATATGTCATAAAATATAAAAACAAACCACTATAGCTTTTTATTGTGGCAGGGTAGAGCATGCTCACATCTGGCTATAACTATCTCTTTCCCTCCCAGTTTAACAGTCTTTTTTCAAGCTTCTACCATTGATACGTCACAAATCCCTTCCCCAAATTTTTAATAATTATTTTCTCGTAAAGTGCGAATAATTAATCGATGTAAAAAATACGGGTATTTTATTTTTTTGTCTAGTATCATATTATATAAAAATAAAATTTTGGTCACATACCCCATTAAAGAAATTACTCATATCTATTCAAGATAAATAAATAAGATTAATATTACATTTGTTTAAAATGAAAATATAACGTTTCTCATAAACAGTTTATTTTTTAATTTAAATATTATTTTTTTTAATTTATGTTTAAGATTGAAACAATTAAATTTGTTTATATTTTAATCGTGAATATTGTTACATGGGTGGGTTTATTAGAAAAAAAAAATCGACCATGGAATTATTCTGAACTATGCAGAAACGGCTCGTTCATGAAGGCTGCAGCCCCTCCAATATAAAATGAAAGTTCCAATTTTAGTATCGCTCTTAAATTTTTATTGAAAAATAACTATTTTCTGGTTTTTCAATAAAATACTGCTCGATAGTAATTCATTTTTAAATAATAATTGTATTCAATAGTAGGTGTGCTTTGCGGGCTAGTATATTAAACGTCCGGGCTGGATTCAATGCAGTGCGCAGCAACAGCACAATTCACAGAGAGAGAGAGAGAGAGAGAGAGAGAGAGAGAGAGAGAGAGAGAGAGAGAGAGCTACTTAGCAGAGAAAATATGGTAGTGGGGTTATGCGTGATTCTCGTGCAGTTGGGCTGCTATAATTCCAGCCCGAGCTCCGTTGTTGCTAGACACAGTATAATATTAACGTTATCGTTGTTATCGTAGATAGTCTTTGTGCGTATTTTTTCTTTTCATTTAATACTAGTATTTAATATTAATCCTCGTAAAATGAACCAAGATAATAATTATTTAAATATTTGAAAAATATAAAATTTTAACAACAGGACCTGCAGGAAAATCATTAAATTAAAAGTTTAGGTCGATATGGTTATTGATAAAATTGTTAAACAAAAAAGAAAGAAGAATATAATTTAAATATAAATAAATAATTGTCAATTTATGATTTTTTTTACATTCAAATATATTTATATGTGTAACTTTACTTAGTGAGTAAATTTTATTAAAGGTACGTAGAATACTTTCAATCAGTATTTTTTTATTGCTGCAGCCCCACCACTATAAATTGCTACGAGCCGCCACTGTAACTATGCCAAAGACGTTCTAATTTTTTTTTTTTGCAGGTGGGTACATTTCATTCATATTCATATCAGAGTAGAATATTCAATATTTCTCTGTATCTATGTAAGTAACAAAAAAATAGTAATAATTGCAATAAACTTTTTAGTATCATTTGACTTTATTATGAACTTAAATTCTAATCAGCTCTTCATATGGATGTAACGCAGAAGAAAACGAAAAAATTATAAATTTTGAAATTGTAGTATTAGAGTTATCGCAGACAAAATTTTTGTTGCACACACACATACACGCACGCACGCATGTACGCACACACACGCGCACACACACAGACATCATCGTAAAAATAGTAAATTCGTATTCTAGGGAACCTTAAACGTGCTTATTGTTTAAAAACTCATCGAATTTTTTGACCAAAGGCAATACCTTCCTTACCTAAAGGTGACGGAAGGTAAAAATCAAATGTGGCCAACACAACACCTCCCGCTCTTTCATTTTCATTAATTTAAATATACATATTTACTATTTAGTTATACTAGAAACTGTATTAAAATCCATTCCATATAGCTATGGTTCTATTTACTATTTTCTTTTTAAAACGTTACTATTATTAATTTGAAATGATTAGTTCGTTGACAGTGACATTTATCTGTCAGTTACATACATTTGAGGTATGAACTGTGTAATCAAATAGTGTTTGTTTAAAGCGCAGCTCTGTGATTTAAATTATAGATAATTTTATAAATTAATCCATAAAATATATAGAAAAAGTATTAATGCAAACCAATAAAAAATTTAGTCATCTTTAATTTTTATAACAACATAAATCTCGAAAAAATAACATTTAAAGGTATTTTCGGAGAAATACTATTTATTCCGGTTATCTGATATACACCAAAATCTAATGGCTTCTTTCCATTTTAGAATATGTTATAAATACAAGGTTTCAAAATTTTCTGAATGATAGTATTTGAGTTAGAGCGTAAACAGGATCCACACACGCACACACACACACACACACTCACACACACACCATACACACCATACACACACCACACACACACCACACACACACCACACACACACACACACACACACACACACACACACACACACACCACACACACACCACACACACACCACACACACACACACACACACACACACACACACACACACACACACACACACACACGCAAACACGCACGCGCGCGCGCACGCACACACACACACACACACACACACACACACACACAGAGAAATACTATTTTGAACTTCAAGTAAAGTGCCATTTCCGGTTATCTGTTTACACCAAAATCTAATGGCTTCTTTCCATATAAGAGTAAGTTATAAATACAAGGTTTCAAAATTTTCTGAGTGGTAGTATTTGAGTTAGAGCGTAAACAGGATCCACACACGCATGCACGCACGCACGCACGCACGCACACACACACACACACACACACACACGCACACACACACACACACACACACACACACACACGCACGCACGCAGGTACGCACAACCGCCCGCCAGAGAGTCCGTGCGTTTAGAGAAAAAACCGACGCACAGGCCAAAATTCACTCGGGCGGGTCCAACTTGTGAAAGTAGGGATGGTACCATAGAATAAGGAATACATAACTAAGGTTTTATTTTGTCTATGGATGGTACGATATTGTGACAGGTAGCAGCTGTTTGTTGCGTATAGGTTATAGATATAAATATGAACAAAGATATTCAATCAAATGTCTTTTGTGCGAGTAATAATTATATGTATACTTGTTTATGAATAATGTGTATCGTAAATGATAATAATATTAAAATTAATAACATTTAAATATTATTCAGTTAAATGTTTTTTAAGCGAGTATTAATAGTCAACATTTGTAGGTTGGGTAATACAACTTCTACCGCGCCGATTTGTCTTTTCTCTAAACGCACGGACCTTTTTCTATGTAGTGTTTTTGTAAATTTATACTCTTTCAGGAAAATTAATTTAAGACTTTTCTCTTGACAATGGACAAGGGGAATTAAAAATTAATTGAAGAAATGGTCTTTTATTCGTTAATTATTTAAAATGTTTCATTAAATGCATACGGATTATTCTATTCTACTTACGTTTCTAAGAATTTTAAAATATATTGTAGTTCCCTGTAAAAATAGTTCTTTTTAGATACACGGGTAGCAAGAGATTAAAAAATAGACAGTCTCTTCTAAGTAGTTCTAAAACTAAATTAATATCTAAAAACATGTTTAACAATATCAAAACGTTTATAACACAGGTGTTATGTTAAAGGAATAGGAAAGTTTGACATTATGAACCGTAGATATAACACTTTTTTCTCGAGTTTCGTATAATATACATAGGTATTCTCTATGTCTAAAATTACAACAATTTTAAAGAAACATTTGAAATTAGTAATAACAACTTCTTGAAATTGAAAATATCAATTTGAATTTGACCGTGTGATACCTATTTATATCCAGTAAACTTGCAGGTTACTGAATGTAACCATGGTCGCGAGTGCAAAACAGTAAAAACTCACAATTTTAATAAGTAATTAAAACGAATATTCCGAGTAATCGAAATAATAGTCAATTGTATATACCAAGGCCAAAAAGTGATTATTTTTCGGATGAGTCTGAAGCCGAGGCCAGAAAGCAGACGATATAACACTTTTTGGCAGTGGTGTACACGAAAATTTTTAGTCGACCTTCTTTACAAAAATTACGAATTTGTTAGATTTTTAATTATTATTTATTGATATAATTATTTATAACAAATGAACAATTGTACATATTTGTGACTCCTTCAGAAACGTTTACTTTTTCTTTCTTCACAGGAAATACTAGATGGCGCTACCTTAAATCGGATAACGAAAGCGGCCGAAAAACGGTAATTTTTTGGCCGCTTTTGCGTACGAAAAATTCAATTTTTGGTTAAGGTCGACTAAAAAAAAATTAACCTCATTTATTGAATTATTAAATTTGAAAACAGGTGGTATACCTATATTGTCAGCTATTTACATTTTGGTCGAAATATATAATATTTTAATTAATTCACGAAGTGGCGTCCCTTATTAGAATACTCAAGGGACACTATGTGCTTGTGCATTCTTAAATCCTACGTAGGAGGTAAATATTGTTTGTCTGATAATGAAAAGAAAACTACAGTACCTATAACGTACAATAAATGAATATTTTGTGAATCTCGAAAAATGGTATATGCGGATTGTTGTATGAAAAGTAGAACTTCTGGGAACCAAGTTCGTTGGAGTTCAAGAGCATTATATTGAAAAATAAATGCAATTTCCATTGTCAAAAAAACTGTGTTTCGGTATTACGCCACGAACTTTTCAACTCATACGAATCCATACGAATACAATAATTTTACAGAATTACCAGTCTACATCTAAAGCAGTGTTTCCCAAACTTTGATGGTTCGCGCCACCTTATTTGAGTATATGAGATTTTCAAATAAGAAAACGCTAACTAGTGGCGAATATTACAACTACAAACAGTGGTACATATTTGACATTTACATGAAACTACAACTATATAAATACAAAAACTCTAATATACATACTTAAATTATAAATAAAAAATACTAATAAATCAGAAAATAAGACGAAAACTAATAAAACACAATATGACAGCAATGCTACGCTTACAAATGTCAACAAAAGTGTACCATTATTTAATGCGATCAGCGCCATCTCTTGATACTTGAAAATCCCAATAGGTATTACTCGTAAAAAGTTTCATGTTTGGAACCATATGTAATATTGTTATTGATTTTTTTTTCTTTTATAAACCACAATTAGGTATTGATTTAATAATAGCAATAATGAATAAAATATTTTATTTTAAAGGATGGAGTTGCTTTGTACGTTGTACCTATTGATCTCGGGTTTATATGATTACGGATTAATAATTTTTATAAACAAGTGAAGTATATATTTAAGCAAAATCCTAATTCTAGAATCCTCCAAAATTATATTTGGAACCCATTTGGAATTAAGGTAATCAGTTATTTATGTTTACTACATTACCTTCCGAATGGAGCATCATTTATAGTTTAGGATATGATAAAATTTTCATCTGCTGCAGCGATCTTCTAATTTACGGTTCCATAATTCATTTTAAAATTTAAACGACTTCACTGACCAAACCTAATATTATTTAAAATTCTATTTGCATGATCTCATACATATTTTACTAGATCTAAACGGGAAGCCAGAACTTGCTTTTAATAATAAAATAATTATTCGTTTATAAATAAATTTGACACTGAAAATATTCTTAGGAAATAAAATATTAAACTGTCCGGAAATTAAATCGAAAAACAACAAGGATATGTATAATGCATTTTGTCGGAATATGCGATGTCATTTATTTTAAACAAGAGGAAATTAAAATTGTTTGTATTTTAATGTATTTACCAAATTTAGTAACTAATTTTAAAGTAAATATTATGTGTATTGCTGGTGCGCATTCAAATATGTATTGTTTTAATACTATATGAATCTAAATATGTACATAAAATAGTTTGGTTAACACAAACCCGAAATATTTGTGTAGATATGTCATTGATTTTTGCTTCAGCATATGGATTTTTTCGTTATCAAACTAAAAAAAATTACTCGATGTATATATTTTTTTAGATATTTTGCACAGACATAATTTCTGTAATAAACAGGTGAACAGAATGTCGCTTCTGTTTTGATGTTCAAGTACCTATCTTCAATTAAAAAAGTTGTTTAGGTTTTAAATTTAGTTCTAAATTTAAAAACTTGTGCAGATTGTCAAATGTTCAGTTTTGATTAAATTTGAATATTCAGTTATACGAAAAGAACATAAAAATTAAAAATTCACAAAAAAATACATAAGACGAATTAAAATATTCATATTTAATTTATTACACAGATTTTTAATTAATTGTTTTAGATACATTAATAAAGAAAAATCCATATTCTGTAAATAAAATCAATCACCTGTGCCTACATTTCATAAACCGTTCGTTCGTCATCTCTCCACTTGACCAAATCATCTCAACCTACTCCTACTCATAAGAACATTTTTCTTAACCATACATTCTGTTAACACCAAATAATGGGGAAGTTTAGTATTTTTTTATTTTATTTTCAAAAGTACAGTGTGTTCAAAAAAATTCCTAACTCGGAGTAGGCTTTGAACAAAGAAACGTATGTCAATTTAAACATATTGTCAAAAATGTTATTTAAAGAAAACAAAGCGTATCTTCTTGAATCTTATTTTAGAAATGGAAACAAATTAGAAAACGGCGAATGTCAATAAACTGTATCCTTCTTTATTGTCTTTTCTCCTTAAAATTACATTTTAAGATCAATTTTGACAACTTGACTTTTGAATTAGATAATGATCAGACATACGTTTCACTGTTCATAGCCTACTCCGAGTTAGGAATTTTTTTGAACACAGTGTAATATTCTATAATGTATTTCACTCAAAGATGCCTAGATATCACAAAAAAATAAATTTTCTAAAATAATGATATAGAAGTTCATGGAGAATGTATAATGTACGTTAAGAAGGCGCGCGCTGAGTTTTTTCAAAACGACATCCACATGTTTTGACGTTTATAAGCAGTGACAGTTCTGTGTTGTGATTATAATATTTCTGTTATTCTTCTTGTGCAAAGGACAGGTTCTATTTATTTCATTTAGAGTAAGTATTATTGTAGAACAGAATATTAAAAATTAAGTACCTATTGTATAATAATTTTGAAAACAAGTACAATTCCACTTCGAACTAAAAACTCGTAACCTCGCTCCGCGAAAACGTAAATAAACCCACGTGAACTGGCCAGAAGTGTGTAGCAGTGTGTACTGTAAGTGTAATGCCTCAAACTAAGTTAAAACAGTCAGGTCTCACTATCCTTTCTAGCAATCCGCGTACGTCACTTGTGACATAACAAAATTTCGATGATAAATAATTAGGTACGTTCTATCGGTGTCAGAAATTTTCCTACTACTTCTCGTAATAGCTGAATGGTTGTTCTTTTGCGTCAAAAAAATCTGAATATTCCTACTAATCATTCTAACTTCAGAGTTGGAAGCGTTGGTAGGAAGATGTATGGAGTGGGGATAAATTCAAATAGCCGACTGTCGCGCGTGCATTGCTGTCAAGTACTGTCAAGTTTGTAATGTTTGTATAGGTTAGGTTGTGCTAACAAAATAAATACCTTTGTGTTCTACCTGTGCTATTACATTTTAAAATGGTAGACAACAATAAAAAAAATATTATTTAATATTTAGGGTATGTAGATATGACATGACAGTTATTTGCTACTGTTGCTTCTGAGCGTTCTTTTGCTATAAGATTATTCTTATTCTAGTAGGAATATTTCTGACATCGATAGAACGTACCTATTATAAATAAGTGGGAATATAATTTTAACTTTCATTTATATTTTAGTTTATAATTATTCGTATATTTACGATTAAAAATATATTTAATATGCAATTTGAATCACGCTAAACTTTCCCATTACTAAATCCATCCCGCCTTATATTGCCTTAATCATATGCCTCACCACATACTTGGAATGTACCTCATTCTTCCGGTAATAATTCTCTTTTATGCTTTCACAGCTAGGCACCGGCCGGCTAAACGAAGTAGATATGATCATTTGTACGAGTTATAATAGTTCGTCCAAAATATGTTTTAATATCTAAGTTTTACAAAGATTAAAATACGTTTAACATTAATACATCAAAATCTATAATGTATATAGTAAAGTGATTACTCCTTATTACATTTATCAACATTGAAACAAAATTTAATATTTAATATCGTAACTTTTGTCGGTGAAGTTAATCAACTTTTAGTATTAGCGTTAAAACTAAGAAAAATAAAGGTGTTTATACAGAAAATTACCATCAAGGTTTACGCCTGCGCAACAAATTTATCATTGAAAAACTTAACCTAATCAGTACTAATGTATAATACCAAGGAAACTAAACTACAAAACAAAACTATAAATATTTTATTGGTTTTATGTAGTGTAAAAAAACGATATAAATAATATGCAAAATAATATTTGTATATATTTTTCGTGTATTAGTTGTACTTGAAAAGCTGTTGTAGATGTTTTGAATGCATTCTATTAAGTTTTTTTATTTGTTATACATATTCCATTACAATTCAATCAGACAAATAAATTAATTTCATGTAAAACAATTCTCGCATGAAGTTTAATTAAAAATATACAAATATAAATAATTAAAATATTGGATATCGGTAGTTTATTTATTTACTCTATATTGAATGGCACTTCATTTAAAATACGTAGAATTGGACTGTAAAAAATTGTAATTGCTGACGCATGATGGTGACGAGACAAAACTTTACGAATTTTGCGCATTAAAAGTAGGCTTTTATTGTGCAGTGTGCAAATTCATAAATAGGTATTTATATTACGGCTATATTCGTGTATATAAAAATTTAAAATCTTGTTTAAAATATTCCCATATTCATAATCCTAGTAATTTTTCAATAGTTTTGGCCACGTATTTAAAATTAAAATATTCGAGAATTGCTACATTTTACTCGTACATGTTCTTTTCTTTAATATTATTGTTTTTTTTTTCATAACGCTAGTGAGATTAAATTAGCTACAAAATAGTAAAATGAAACTATATATCCTTTTCTTTTTGTAAATGGCATTTACATGAAGTTGTCTTGAAACAGACGCACATATTTTGTTGACACCAAATAAAGTTGTCAATAATTTATATGAAACTGTTTTCGAAGATCAACAATTCATACTCTTTCAAATAGATAACGCAATGAGTATTTCAGAAAACATGGTTGCCACATTAAATGTAAATTCTACCTTACACACATAATTTCCTATAAGAAAATTTGTGGCTATTAAAAAAAATATGAATGATTTTATGAAATTGTTTATAATTATTTCCGAATGTACTGCTGCGAATTACAAAGGAAAAATCAATCGAAATTGTGGAAGTACCGGAAATATTGGCTATAAAAAGAGTGAAATCTGTTTACGTATTCTGTCAGAAAAAAGCTCAATTTTCACAAATTATGACAACACAAATGCCATCATGTTTGGTAAAAATTAAAGCATTTTAATGCATTTTGTTGTTGTATATACATTTCTCATATTATTAATTATTTTAATTACCATTTAATTCGAAACCCGAAAAATTATTTAGATGGATCAATTGTAACAAAAAACTAATTAGCATTTAACAAAAATTTGGAAACTTTACACATCTAAAATTAAAATTACGTTATTGTAACAGATATAGGAAATATACAAAAATAATATTCTGCGAAATTTAAAACGAACTTAATTACGAGCACTTTCCTATTTTCTTTAGAATGTTGCCGTGGGGTTTAGTTTAAATATCTGGTATAAAATATATCTACAATTCTGAATATGTTAGGAATGATTACGTGCCACAATAAAACTTGAAATTCTCGATATCCATATCTATCTATCACCCTGGCTACCCCGCTATACATTGTCTTGAGAAATATGAAAATGGAATTTATTTGATCGCGGCGGCTCTGACCCGATATGCGAATGGTTATTGTCGTCTTTTGTTCCTCGTTCGGCCTCTTTGTCTTCCACGGCTATGTTGATTTTCTCTCTACAAATACGTGCGATAGAAATTTTTAAGGTTATATTCAATTCCAGGCCACTGTGCTGCTGCATTTCTTATTTCCTGTAGTCTTACTACTTTTTATAGTCGGTTTAAATTTTCATACGTGTTTGTGTTTTCAGCTACTGAAATCTTGTTAAAATTTAAGGAATGCATCTAATACATTAAAGTTTTCCCAAAAGGAACATTTCTTCATAAAACATTAACGAGGTATTCACTATACTGTTAAGATCTTACAGTTTTATAGAGCAATTGCTGTTGTACTTGTACATCTGTTTCAAAATTAATTCATCTTTGTAGATACATTCGGAGCTTCAAAAGTATGTACGACAAATTGTTATGACCATGATAGAATTATTAACAGAACTATATTATTTGATATATTAACTATATTACGACTACAAATGATACACTTTCCGTCAATCTATAGCTTTTTTTAAAGGCTAAAGGCTGCGGTTTATTTGGTCATTATTTTTAAACGTTTTTATGTAATATTTTATTTTAATTTGGAATCATAAAATTGTTTATACGCCCTCAAAAGCGGGCGGAATTTGGCTTTCATTACCCGGGGGCCTATAAAGTTGTCATACAACAGCTATTCAAACATATCGAAATTGTTGTTTATATGGATAAATGTCAAAAAGCACAACAAATTCGATAAATCACATTTTTTGTACACCGCCACTCCCAAATCTTTCGTAATCTTTCTCGTATACGTCTTTTGACTTCTGTAGAACCTACCTCTCTTGTGCAGCTTCAAATTCATCCAATATTTCTTTGAAATATCCGATATCTGCTATTTTCATTTGACACTAAAATATAATTGTTTATAATAAACAATATAGCAACATTATACTTACAATTTACAACGCCAGCATAACGATATACAAATATACCTTTTGAATCCTTGAATTACGCGTCGAATTTTAAATATTCCCCCATGCCTTTAATACATAAATAACTATTAAATATAATAATTACGAGTATAATAATAAGCCTTTATGCTATATAAAGTTCTTACAACTTTATTACAAAATATATATATATATATATATATATATATATATATATATATATATATATGAGGTTAGTCAATTTTCGTTACATTTTTATAACCTTTGCGTAGTACTATAGTCGGTTTTTAAACTATAGAGAGTGTTTTAAAAGTTTGGCGGCCCTGTAGTCAACGCTTGTGAATGGCTGTTCCGCAGACAGTCACCCAACGGAATTTAAATTTGTCTGAGGAACAGACTATAGGGATGTGCAACTTATAATTGGAATTTTTATTTTTCTTAAATTCTAAGGCCCGGTATTTTCATCTCCGGTTAAACAGTCTGTTAATTTAACTGTTGGTTATAAGAACAATGTGGCATCGAAAAATTGACGCATGTATAATTTTTACAACTTATGCTATAATAACGAACTTTTTTCTCATTAAATTGTCATTATTTTTTGACATATTGTTGAAATCAGGGAATTAGAGATTCATTTGTTTAATAAAATTGTTGAATATTAAACATGGACATTTGAAGTTCTGATGCTCAAATAATAATCATAAAGTTTTTAGAGGGAGTAGGAGTTAAGTCCCCTGAAATTTTAGTGAGATTTTCTGCAATGCATGGGAAACACATTTATCCAAGCTTCAAATTTAGAATTGGTGCAAATTTTTTAAAAACTATGACAGAGAAAGTGTTGCTAAAGCGTCACGTATTAAGTATAGCACCACTGCTATGAACGAAACCAATATTGAACGTGAGGACGTTTAATTCGTAAAAACTGACGAATATCCGTAAGAAGTATTGCTGATATTCTTTCAATAAGTGTTAGAAGTGTATCTACAGTCTATTATAATATGTAGTTCAATAAAGTCAGTGCTCGCTGGGTACCCAAAAAACTGTCCCCTGAACAGAAAGCTCGCCGAGTCTGTTGGGAAGTTTTACCACATGCCGCCTTATAGCTCAGATTTGTCGTCATCTGATTTTTGTTTGTTTGGTCCCTTGAAAGAACATCTAGGCGTCAAAGTTCAATACTTGTTATATTGGATAAATCTCTCCAGGTTGTTCTGCATGTTGATAAAGGGTTAAATGAAATACACCTGTTGTGTGATGATGCTGAATAGAGTAAGATCCCAGGGCCCCCAGACGTAACTTATTTTCTCAAAGATGAAATGTGTGGAATAGGGTAGTATTCCTATGTACATTGAACGCACGCATACCTGCTAAGTTGGGTAGACGGCCAATTTACAGGTACCAGGTGCGAAAGGTAATCAAAAATTGGACTTACTTCACTTAAATTCTGAAAGCTGATTTTTATGTATGGCTTATAGAATATTAGTATAAAATAATATTCAACACTCCCAGACACTTCCGCTCGGCCTTAACTTCCGACAGACGCTTTAAAGCTCACACAAAAGTACATGAACAATAAGTCAAAAATTAAAAATTGTGGACTAAAATTCCACTTAGGATGCTACAGTGCAAACACACAGTAGAGTAGAGCAGACTGTAAGTGTAAGAGGAGGAAATCAGTTTACATGGCTATCTCGTTCGCTCTGAAACGCGTGTATATTCCCCCGCGCTCATACTCATAGCAGAATGTTTTTTTTTGTGTCTGAGGGGATGTTTGGCTCTTAGCATTTGTCTGGCTGTGTTCATATAGATTGTAAATAGTCCCCTAAGTAACATATATAAAAACCAAGCATCAGAAAATAAGTAAAGTTCATGTATTTTTGTGTGAGCTTTAAAGCGTCTGTCGGAAGTTAAGGCCGACCGGAAGTGTCTGGGAATGTTGAATATTATTTTGTACTAACATTCTATAAGCCATACATAAATCAGCTTTCAGAACTTAAGTGAAGTAAGTCCAATTTTTGCTTACCTTTCGCACCTGGTACCTGTAAATTGGCCGTCTACCCAACTTAGCAGGTATGCGTGCGTTCAATGTACATAGGAATACTAGAGTAAAGTCGGTGAATGTGGAATAGTCATCTAATATGGAATAGGCGCTTTTTGAAAAAATGGTACACGTCATCTGTGATCTAATGGCACAAATGCACGTGTGTAGGGGAGTTATTACCCACATAGAGACACCAACTTAACTGCATTGTGCATAACATCAAAAACCTTGAAAAATAGTATGAGTGCCTGCTGAACTTTTTAAGCAAGTGTGAAGATATGTAGTTTTATTACTGATTGTGTAGTAGAAAGTACGATTTTTTGCAACTGCAGTATGGATAGGGGTTTGGGGATGTAGGCTAGATTTAAAAAATATTTTTCTAACTAATTCCTAAATGAAATTCGATGGCGAGAATTTAATGTCAACAAATCCGCTAATGTGGAATACCGAGGGGTATGCCAATGTGGAATATTCCAAATTAGCGAAAATGTTATATGACTAGATAACAGTTCTTGGTTTAGGAAAATGTGCCAGAAAAGCATACCTAGCAAGAAGCAAACATGCAGAAGGCAGTACGGGGACATCAAATGGGTTAAATGCGTTTAGTTGATTATGTAATATAGTTTATTTTGTTACATTCCAATAGCATACTCATTTTATTTTTTTAAATATTTTTGATAAGAAGGAATAAATAATTTTAAGAACATATTTGCATTGTTTTCCGAATTTTCTTATACTGTGAAAGTAAGTATGGTTATGTAGTATATATTCCACTAAGGTATTCCACATTACCGTCCCTTTTTCAAGAGGTGTAAAAATTTCAATTTTGAAGAAAATTGCTCTTATAAGTGAATTATTCTAGATAATCAACCTGAAAGTGTTACTATTTTGTAAAGTACATTTTAAATGACCTATATACAATATTTGATGATTAACCGCCATCTTTTCGCATGTTTTTTTCAATGAAATAAAAATGGTATTCCACATTCACCGACTTTACTGTACCCTATTCCACACATTTCATCTTTGAGAAAATAAGTTACGTCTGGAGGCCCTGGGATCTTGGACTAGAATGTATTATTTATTTAATTAAGTGGCGTTCGATTTCGGACGGTAATCTTTCATCAGACTGACGCGTCAAAATAGTTAATAGTAGTATATATAGTATATATATATATATATATATATATATATATATATATATATATATATATATATATATATATATATATATATAATAGAGTGTCTTTGAGGGACAAAAACATCTTATGTTGATGCCGAAGATTTAATGAAAACGAAACGATTACATTGATAAACGAAGAATTGTAAAATTATGTGGTACTGTGGTTTCCTTCTTGGGCATACTAATTCCACCCTTAAAACTCTGATTTACGATATGTAAATACAAATTTTAAATACAAGAAATACTAATTTTTGTAAACTAGTCTTAAGTCTTCGTTTAAACAATTAGTTATTATTCCTGTACCAACTGCAAACTTTCAGAACTAGAAACGTTTTCTAACCTCTCAAAATATATACAAATGACAGTTTGTAAACAATATTATTCTTTTCATAAATTAATGACTACTGCTTGACTTTAAATTGTAACAAAGTTGAACATACTAAGCACACATTACTTTTAGGTTACCCTACGAATTGAGACCATAACATACATCATACATTTTTAATATTTTTCACGACACAAATGACTATAAAACTTGTTTATAATTGATAAATAAACGACTTGACCTCTATCAACGGCGATTTTCATGCACAGCCTACTAATTGATTAGTTTTTTATTTTGTCGAAATTAAATATTAAAATGTTTTTTTTTTATTTCATCAAAATTGAATAAAATTCTTAAACCACGTGAGTTAGGAATGTTTATTCACTCAAAGAATTTAATCCACCGTCCTACGGGTTCATTGCTTAAACTTTCTTTTCATGAATAAACATTACCCCTCTTGGCGTATAAATATCTATTATTACTTTTTATATTATGGATTGTAACTGTTTTAAATTGATATATCATTTTTGTACATAGGTACAATAAGGAATTATTATATAAGTAAACTATTATGTTAACTTACATAATTCGTTACTAATCCGTTTGTGTAAGATTTATAAAAATCTAATATCAAATAAACTTTATTATTTTAAAATTTAAATAATAAATAATTAAAATTACCAAATTTTTCAAGGGCCTCACGCCTGACTAACACAATTATAGTAATATAGGAATGTTTAATATTTTTAAATATATGATTCAACGAACAACGATACGCAAAGGCCATATTACAGGTGTTTTCTCTTTTTGTTCCTAAAAAGAGTGTAGAAAAGTAGAAAAAAAAATTATTTCTAAACGAGAAAATTAGCATAAAATTTAGTAAAAATTTCATACAAACAACCAATAGAAATGAAATTACCTATAGGGCCTACGAAAGGCTTAAAATGATCCTGATGCATACTGTTATACCTTCTAGGTAGATACATACTAGTTTTATTTAAAAATAATAAAAACGACTTTCATCTCAGCATGAAAATCATTGTACATACCTATGCAACTTAAATGTGATGAAAACTATGCTTACACAAAATCTGTAACTTTTTAAAATCTGTAAATCCGCCCGCACTCAACGTTCACTATATATTTATAAGAGTACGTTTATAATTAATGTTCCCATTATTATTATTATCATCTGGAAGCATTGAATGTTGTCATTGCATCTGTGTTGGTCATTGTTAAAGAAACAAAATGGCGAACGGCAGAGTTAATGCCGCTGTTACGATTTATATATTTTCTTGTGAACGAAGTTTTGTGAAGACTGTCAGCCCAATTTGAAGAATAAACAATTTATATGATAAAAGTATTTTGAATGGTAGTATACATGGTTTAATACAGCGTTTCTCAACAATTTTTTCTGGTTTATATTGTAACTTTTTTATTTATTTAGATGATATTAAATTAATATTAGTCAATTATTAATAATTAAAATAAATGTTGTAAATTTTCTGAAGCTGTGAATTTTGCTAATTGGAAGGTTTATTGGATAGAAAGCTTCAAATGTTTTTTAAAAGTTGTTTATTATGTTAACAACTAAAAGACGACGTTTCGGCACATGGTTATGGCCATTATCAAGTCAGAAAAAATGAAATTTACATTCAGTCAATTTTTAAATTATAAATAAATTTTAAATTTAAAAACTGACTGAATGTAAATTTCATTTTTTCTGACTTGATAATGGCCATAACCATGTGCCGAAACGTCGTCTTTTAGTTGTTAACATAATAAACAACTTTTAAAAAACATTTGAAGCTTTCTATCCAATAAACCTTCCAATTAATTAAAATAAATGTTTATTAAGACGATAAATAAAGATTAAAAAGATAGGTAATAACAACTAAACACTAACACTATTTATTTATTTATTTAAACATTTAACTGGACTATTTATTTACACGATATCACTGATTATTTGTTTCCACTATTTATGTCAGTTCTCATTCAACTGTCCGACCTACCGACCTCCACAGCGTCTATATACTCAAGAGCATCTGTATAATCAACTGCTCGGACAGAATTCACACTTTTCACCTCACTGTCTGTCTATTTATGTAAGTAACTGTCTAACTTCCACAACCTCAGTATCACCGACTGTACGTATGCCACAGTTCTTCAACACTTGTACCACTACCACTGGCCGTTACTGTCCCAATACTCTTCAAAGCTACCGAGTATTCACTTTCACAGCTATCCCAGTATACCAGTAACTTCCCGAGTATTCCACTCGATTCTAAACTGCATACGCATGAATAGAAGCGTTCTAGTAGATAGGCTATAACATAGTGCAGCGCGATAGGCGGGCGACGTGGGGCAGGCAGTTATGTAAACAAGAGGGGAGATAAGCGTAATTACCGGCGCATTGTTATTACGTGAAGAGTTTTCTAGAAAATATTAAAACAACTATAAATGCGTCGCACATGTGTGCAAAGACAGACAGTGAAGTGAAAAGAGTGAATTCTGTCCGGGAAGATGAATATACAGACGCTGTTGAATCAGTTACATGAATAGTCAGCCAGTTGAATGTGATATAAAATAAATAATGACAAATAGTTGAAACAAATAATCAGTAACATCGTGTAAATAAATAGTCGTGTTAATTGTTTAAATTAACAAATAGTGTTAGTGTTTAACTAGTTAGTTATATCGGTAGTTTTGATTAGTATTTAATATTTGTTTAGTATTAGTATCCGTCATTGTTATTATCTTTTAAATATTTATTTATCGTTTTAATAAACATCTATTTTAATTAGTAATAATTCTTTAATTTTTACACTTTACCCAAATAAATAAAAACGTGACACTATTTAATTTTCTTTTTTTTATGGAATTGAAACCATTACTATTATTTTTCTTGTTAATTATAAAATAGGTACTTGAAATGTTTACATTATTTTCTGCTGTTGATTCGTTTGAAGAACTATAGGTACTCGTAGATATTTTGCCATATTTATTATTCGCAATAATGAGTAACATTATTAAACAAAGGATGTAAGAAAGAAAATAAAACAACAAGAATTTTCAATTGTTTTCTATTTAAAGTTTATTAAATATTTTCATTGTGATACTAATCACATACAACGATTTAAAAATATTAACTTAAGAATTAAATAAAAATTTGGAAAAACGAATCACTGGACTTTTAAATTCCATATTACCAAATCTGATCGAAATACAAAATAGGGTAATATCATTGAACACAAATCGCAATGACTAAATAACAGAACGGTGAAATAAACAAATACTTCATAAGATGAAGTATCAACTTTTGAAGGGAATTGATGATGCTTGAGGTTTCATCTCCATTTGACAGATAATTCGCCATTTTGACATGTATGACATCTGATATTCATCGATGAAATCTATGAAGAAACCTTTGTTGAATATGCCTAAAATCATTTCATCAATTTCTCACTTTGACGAAAGATAGCTATCAATTCGCCACTTATTAAAAATTTAATGCGATCGAATATTGTAAAACGCTGGTTCAAAAACGCGAATCTGTTCGTAGCAACGTTGAAATAGGATTATCGCAGATGACACGGGCTGTATTAAACGCGTAAAGACATCTCACCCGTACAGCGAGGTTTAGATTTTGTCCATACAATAAATAACATGGTTTGTTGTCAAAATGAATGCTCTTCCTGCAGCATAATGCCATTCAAGTCACAAGCCTCCCACAAAATTAGGCAAAAAAATACATGGGAAGTTCATCCCCACACTTGTATGGTCTCTATTAAAATAAATAAAAACAAAAACAAAATAAATAAAAGAACTAAAATCTAAAAGTCATCATAACATCACAAGATAACCATGTAGGCCCGTTTATTAAAAAAATTCTGAGTGGCAGTTACCGCCAAAACCGATTCCAGCAATATCAGAACACGTTATATAAGATTTTAAAGTTCGTTGAACCACATTGTAGGGCTTTAAAATTTGACCATAGAACATATTTGTGATTATTTCCAATATTTTTGACTACAATTATTTATTTATATATTTTTTATGTAAATGACGATGTTTTATTACTACATTTATACCGGGTGGCTACTTTTTTCCCGAACATGGGAAATTCAATGTT
Organism: Harpalus rubripes; assembly: GCA_963082715.1. Lineage (NCBI taxonomy): Eukaryota > Metazoa > Arthropoda > Insecta > Coleoptera > Carabidae > Harpalus > Harpalus rubripes. The sequence goes on along the minus strand of OY720456.1, from coordinate 43,390,079 downwards.
AAAATTTTGTGTTGGCGATATCTCTTTACCTATTAATTTTAGAAAAAAAGTGTAAGAAAAAAATTGCATCGACGAGTACTAAGTTTGTTGTTCAATTATTTCTTATGTACGAGTTAGCAGCAAATAGGCTAGTCAATTTATACATCCGATCTTGCAAAAGATCATGTAGTTCTTTTTGTTATAAGTTGTTGGGCCCTAAACGCCTGTGTCCACGATGCTAGAAATCGTTCCGAGTTCTCGTTCACCTTTTTTGATCATAAACATTGAACTTGTATGACAATAGATGTCAGGTTGGTCGAATTTATGAAGTTAGTTTCAGCCATTTCTACCAAATAAAAATTATCCCGGCAGTAAGTAAATTAAATTTTTACAACGAATATATGTTATAAATGACGATTAAATGTTAGCGCTGAAAATAGGAATATTAAAACACATTTATCACCCAAACCAGTATATACAGTATTAATACAAAAAAATAACAAATCTAGATGACAGTCGCCTGGCCGAACCCGGTCACGCGGAATCCTCCTCCACGCCGTGATTATTTCTGCAACAGAATTAACACATGAGAAATACTCAGTGAGGAGGCAATCATTCACAAAAAGGTACAGGCATTCACACACCGTACACACATGTTGGCAACTACGGGCATACCGCTAGTTACTACGGAACCTCTGCCGCTTCGCTGGTGATCCGGAGACGATCCTCTTAACCAACTGGATCAGATTACTACGGCCCTAACTGCTGCTACGCTGGCGACCACAGATGCAGGTCACTACAGCCTTCCCTGCTGCTACGCTGGCGACCCTCGTGTTCACACGAGCGGCCACTACGGAACCACTGCCGCTTCGGTGGTGATCCGGAGACATTCCTCTTAACCAACTGGATCAGATAACTACAGCCCTAACTGCTGCTGCTGTTGGCGACCACAGATGCGGGTCACTACAGCCTTCTTGCTGCTACCGTTGGCGACCCTCGGGTTCACACGATGCGGTCACTACAGTACACCGTACTGCTCGCACGCACACCCACAATCATACACACGCTAGATTAACTCTCTCACCTGAATCACTACAATATCGATGTTCTCAGACTGAAATCTAGAAATAAACTGAAATAAAATACGTGAATACGAGTATCATTAAATGTAGCTCTTATCCAACAGCTACGGTTACGAACCTGAATAGCTAATTAGATACAAAACATAATAAATTTAATAAAAAAAATCTTACGCAAAATAATTACTGTGACAGTTTGGCCATCCTGAAAAGTTCCTCGTCCTCGAGGAATCAATCCCAAATTCCTGCAGCATCAACATCCGAAGCGCTGTTGTCTTCGGACAGTTCACGTGTACTTATATATGGTTTCATCCTGTCAATCGCCATTACGTTACTATATTCTCCTCTTCTACTTCTATTTGTATTAGGCAAATCTTCTACTGAAAATCTATCGTTCGGTAGAACTTTCTTTATTTGGAATGGTCCTTCATATGGATGGTGTGAAATGGAATTGGTAGTTTCTCAATTGGGTTCAATAGTTCTGGCTGCTTTCTTATCTGTTGTTTATGATAAAAACATCTGATACACGAGTCAGTGTACTTCGCGAATTTTCTCGTTCCAGGAAACCAGTAAATTCAAAAATGTCCAAACTCATCAAGACAGGAACGTACTATCTGCAGCCGTTTTCATCTAGGTACAACCCACTAGATTCCAGACGCGGTGATTCGGTAAACCCATTCGTCTCGTAAACAGTATTTTTTATAAATATTCCTTTCGTAGTTAGTTTCCGGTGGTTTACTTAAAATGTTCTTGATAATTTCAATTTGTCATTTGTCCGGCGAGAATCCAGTCATCTTGTTATGTGAAAAATTTAAAATTCTGCAGAAAGTTCTTCCCCTGACACGGGGTTTCGACTTAGCGCATCGACGTGACCCATTCGTAATCCTGAGCGACATTCTATATCGAATGAATATTCGTGCAGTCTCATCATATTCCAATCCTAGGTACCAAACCCTGTTTAGTGCTAGCAGTTCGTAGTGTATTGCAGTCTGTTACTAATTTAAAATGTATTCCCAGCAGATATACTCTAAATTTCTTTAACGTTTCGACTGCTACCAAAGTCTCCAGCTCATACGAATGTTACTTCATTTCCGTTGGTGAAGTTTGGCGACCGAAATAAGCAACTGGGTGGAATTTACCTGTGTCCAATTTCTGCAGCAGGATTCCTTCTAATCCTACCTTGCTGGTGTTCATGTGCACCTCTGTTTCGGCATTCGAATTGTAGAGTTGCAAAAGTAGTCGTTCCGTAAGCTGTTCCTTTAAGTCTTCAAATGCTTTCTGTTATTTCGCCTCCCAACTCCACAGCGTATCCTTTCTGGCAGTTGTGGTTGTGTCTCTTGCTGACGTTGATCATGCTGATGTTGACGTTATTGTGGACGCTGGTTCATACTTCCACTGAATTCGCCTCCATTTCGTCCTGCACAATTCGATACTCGTTGCCGTTTGTTGTCATAATGTGAGCAAGTAAGTCTCAATTTTCCACAAATAAAACAACGAATGGTCGCCATTCCATCGTTGTGTTGCTGCGTAGTATAGTAAGACCACTTGTTCTTCTGAAAAGTACGATGTAAATCGCGTTTAAGGGGCGTGGAAAGGTTTCGTGTAGCTAATTTATCTTCGATCGTCTTCAAAAATAATAAAAGAGACTGCGGCTTCTTACATTCTCTGATAAGAGCAAGTGTCGAGTAGCGCCAGCTTCTCATAATAGTATTGCAACATGGGTTCATCCGGTTTCTTGTTGGGAGCAATCATTTCTTGAAGCAATTGAAAATAATTTTCCTGTGACGGAAATGCCTTCAACAACATAGCCTTCCATGTCTCCCAAGAATAATTTATTCCTTGTGAATCCAAAAGCTAAACGTTAAAAATGTTTAGATCCCACTTCTGAAATGTTATAAATGACGATTAAATGTTAGCGCTGAAAATAAGAATATTAAAACACATTTATCACCCAAACCAGTATATACAGTATTAATACAAAAAAATAACAAATCTAGATGACCGTCGCCTGGCCGAACCCGGTCACGCGGAATCCTCCTCCACGCCGTGATTATTTCTGCAAAAGAATTAACACATGAGAAATACTCAGTGAGGAGGCAATCATTCACAAAAAGGTACAGGCATTCACACACCGTACACACATGTTGGCAACTACGGGCAGTACCTCTAGTTACTACGGAACCTCTGCCGCTTCGGTGGTGATCCGGAGACAATCCTCTTAACCAACTGGATTAGATCACTACAGCCCTAACTGCTGCTACGCTGGCGACCACAGATGCAGGTCACTACAGCCTTCCCTGCTGCTACGCTGGCGACCCTCGTGTTCACACGAGCGGCCACTATGGAACAACTGCCGCTTCGGTGGTGATCCGGAGACATTCCTCTTAACCAACTGGATCAGATCACTACAGTCCTAACTGCTGCTGCCGTTGGCGACCACAGATACGGGTCACTACAGCCTTCCCTGCTGCTACTGTTGGCGACCCTCGGGTTCACATGAGCGACCACTACGGAACCACTGCCGCTTCGGTGGTGCTCCGGAGACATTTCTCTTAACCAACTGGATCAGATCACTACAGCCCTAACTGCTGCTGCCGTTGGCGACCACAGATGCGGGTCACTACAGCTTTCCCTGCTGCTACGAGCGGCCACTACGGAACCACTGCCGCTTCGGTGGTGATCCGGAGACATTCCTCTTAACCATCTGGATCAGATCACTACAGCCCTAACTGCTGCTACCGTTGGCGACCACAGATGCGCGTCACTACAGCCTTCCCTGCTGCTACCGTTGGCGACCCTCGGGTTCACACGATGCGGTCACTACAGTACACCGTACTGCTCGCACCCACACCCACAATCATACATACGCTAGATTAACTCTCTCACCTGAATCACTACAATATCGATGTTCTCACACTGAAATCTAGAAATATGGGCCTATTCTGTAACTCAGTGGTTAATTTTTAACAACTGGTTAAAATTTTTGACCAATCAAATATGTTGATATATAACAAAAAATTGGATTTTTAGTTGTCAAATCAATATCTATTGGATAATTTTTTTAACCAGTTGTTAAAAATTAACCACTGAGTTACAGAATAGGCCCGATAAACTGAAATAAAATACGTGAATACCAGTATCATTAAATATAGCTCTTATCCAACAGCATCGGTTACGTACCTAAATAGCTAACTAGAGACAGAACATAATAAATTTAATAAAAATAATCTTACGCAAAATCATTACTGTGACATATATTAATTTATTTATGAGTAATTATTTATAATCAATATCAAAAATGAGTAGAATTATGTAATATTTTATAACCTTATCATTTTCAAGCTTATCAAACACAAAACGTCAAGATTTTAAATTGGTAACAGTTAAATAAAATTAGAAACTTGTACGAAAAAATGGGACAGAACGCATTTTTCCATTCTAGTTTTCTATTTGATTTTTGCGTCCGAGTTGGTAGTGTCCACGATCCGAGATAGCGAATTGCAAACTATATCCGAGAACTCGAATCGATTTCTAGAATCGTGGACACAGGCCTTAAGCCAGTAGTAAAAAAAACAAGTTTGCAACTTTGAAAGACCTGTGCGAGTTGAATAACATCCAAAGAACTGGTAAATTATTATTTTTTCACATTTGCGAAATATCTCCGCAATTATGCTTCTGACAGAAAAATTGATTTAATCCTTCTTTAAAGTACAAAAAAATTGTAATATTTGAGACCTGGCGGAGCTCATTATGTTAAGTACTTTCCGAGATACAGCTTTTTAAATTCAAGTATTTGTTCCAAAATGCGCTTTTGTCTTGTATTTTGTCAAATATCGCCAAAAATAATCATTCAACAAGGACAGTCATACTTAATGAATTTTAATCACATTTGCTTAGATTTAGTTTGAGTTCCATCGGACATCCATATGTCCAATGGTTATCTCAAACATGGCATATAACCTGAAAACTAGAAAAATGCATATTGGGAAAAAATCAATGGAAACAGTTGACGTTGTAATGTAGTTTAATTTTTTTAATAAAGAAAGTTGTAAAATTGAGAATATTTACAATATACATCATTATAATAATAATATCATCTGTTTTGACGGCCCTGGCCCCGAGAAATCTTCTTCTTGAGCAGGTGAATAGTCTTCTTCGTTGTTGCAATCCTCAAGTTGAAAAGATGGTACGTTTTAGCATGATTTGCCACCACAAAATTTGCAAAGGGCTGAGAATTTTAGTTCAGCTGCCACTGCAACCTTTTTTGAATTTACAGGAAATCATGCACAATAGAAGCTCAGGAACAGAATCCGTGGTGGCGGTGACGGGGTAAGCCCCTGATCATTGAGCTTCCACCCCAATTCTGTAGGACTTTTGACCACTTTTGAATCAGGTGATAAGTTGTATAGGAATAGTTGCTTGCTGTATCTTCTGTTGGGGGAAAACGAGCAAGATTAATTTTGATGTTTGCTGCAGATGTAACGAATAACTGGTAGCGGAGGCTATTCAAAGTATCTTTTTTAAAATCACCTCCTTACGGAGCCACGAAGCACTTCTCCCCAGGTTTTGCTACGGCTTCGTGACTAGAATCTGGCCGCAGGAAAACTTCTAAGAAAAAGTTCTAAAAGATTTTTTTTTGTACAACACAGTGGCCAACATGGTTTTGCCATGGCTAAAAGGTGCAGATGTGGTGTCTCCGAATGCATGTATGCCACTGGCGAGCGGGAATATGAGCGTAATAGGAGCTTGAATAATGGCAACAATCAGCTTAATGTTTGCTACTCTTCTGTAGATTGACGTTTGTTGCGTCTGAGCCCAAACCATTGAGGAGGACGAGGGAGTCCACATCTTCTCCTACTACGATCACACAGTCAAATATTGGACTTTTGGATAATGCCATGACAATGTTGTCCCGATCAACGTTTTCTTTGGCCACTAACACTTTTTGCAACAAATGCTTAATTTTCAGAAGCTGTATCTCGGAAAGTACTGGACGTACGGAGCTCTAAAGGTCTCAAATGTTAGAAAATTTAATGTATTTTTCCGTCAGAAGCATAATTGCGGAGATATTGAGCAAAATATGAAAAAGAAACAAAAATTTACCAGTTTTTTTGGGTGTTATTCAATTCGCACAGGTCTTTCAAAGCTGCAAACCGGGTTTTTTAGGTCTTAGGTCCTAACAATTTATTTTAAAAAATAGAACTACATGACCTTTTGCAAAAATAAGACAATAGTTTATGTTTGTTGTTTCTTACATATCTGACAGATTTGACATTTCTTTTCATTTTATTATTATTAGAATAATAGGAAGACACTCTAGAAGTAAAAAATTAATCACAAATTCTAATAATACTAATTAAATCAAATGAAATGTTAAATCTGTCAGATATGTCAGAAACATCAAACATAAATTATTGTTTTATTTTTCGTGGCAGTCTGATAATTTGCCTTAAATCAAGTATTTTCTTTTGCTTCTAACTCGTACATAGGAAACAAATGGACAACAAACTTGGTACCTACTCATTGATGTACATTTTCATTCTCAACATTTTTCATTTCACTTTTTTTCTCATATTAATGGGTAAAGAGATATTGCCGAATTAAAATTTTAAGATTGAATTTCCTATGTTCGGGAAAAAAGTAGACACCCGGTATATTATTACACATATTATTTCTATATTACCTATTGACTATTGTATGTATAAGATTAATTAATGTATTATGTATTTATAAAATGTACAAAAATTGTAGCATTCCCTGAAGGTGGCCGTAGTACAGCCGAAACTTGCGTCAGAATAGAATTATTTTATTAACAAATTGACTGAAACCAATGAATTTGTGTACCAGACAGTCACAATCATTTCCATGCATTATTTGTCAATATTTTTAAAATAAGTACCTACTTGACTCTCTACATTTAACGGAAACTTTTAGTGTTCAATGGTTTCATCGAGGGGTTCGCGCATTTCAAATTACAATATGTATCATTAAAAAACTGTTCCTCAAAAATGCAATTTTTTGGAGAATTTTTCTTTGCCCGAGATTCTGACATGGCCGAAATTGTGGTAAATTGATTAATGATAAACCTGCGACAAAAGTCTTTTATTCAGTTTTTGGCAGTGTCATATAATCTAATGACCTTATCAAACTTGAACATAACTCAATTTAATTTACATGTGATATGTGCTATAAAATAAAGTATGATCATTTGACGTCTGGTAAAAAGTGGGGACACGCCTTCAAAATCACTCGCTCGTATTTATATTACGAATTATTATCCGTTACGGTATTTGAACCCACGAACCATGAATTGAAATACATAATCTCTAAGAGATAATAATGAGTCATTTTCAGCGCTTAACTTTTCACAGTCGAATTGTGTTCGCGAATTTGATTGTATAACGGTGATTACGTTTCAGTAATGAGGGGTCATTTGGCTGAAATCTGCTGGCATTGTACTCGCTGAAACTCCTGCAGCCCCTGAAATGTTTAGGTTCTCTCCATCAACGTCTCTGTGAGAAATAACTGAAATATATTTTATAACGAAGTAGACAAATTCTGTAAAAACCCACTTCAAAATATGCTTTATAAACGCGAAGATATTTCACGCAAAGTGCGAGGTATTTCTCCCTTTCATTTGGATTCTGGAAAAGTAGGGAGACTCGCACTTAAATCATGTAAATCATTTATTAAAATGAATGACTTATTCATCACAGCACGGAGATAAATTCAAAAAATTCACGGCGAAACGGACCATATCAGATTTTGAAGGTTTATTACCCAAGGAAGAAAAATTTCATAAAATTAAAGGAACATTTGATGAAAAAGTAACGTGTAAATAAATATGAAATATATCTTCTGAATTTTTTTTTGTGCCTTGCGGCAGTGCCGGATTTACTTATATTTTTTTGGAAGACTGGAAGGCTAATAGTTGCCATTACTACATCACTTTCATTAAAGTTAAAAATTACAATATTAATAGTAATTTCGGCTACTTAAAACTGGCTCTGTTATCTACGCCATCTGCTGAATGGCTTAAATGGAACAGAGTATAAGTAGTTTCTTTTTGCCATATAGGTTATAGAATCTGTTAAGGCGATGTATATAGTTTCCTAGTAGATGTAGGCACAGATTATAGAGAGAATTGAACTAGGTACATACCTATAATAGTATATTATGTGGCAAGTGTGTGAAGCTGAAGTTTTTACATGAGGGTGGAGATTGCGACACGAGCCGAAGGCGAGTGTTGCAAACCACCCGAATAATAATAATAATAATAATAATAATTTTTTCTTCACATTGTCATTCTTTTAACGTAAAGCCTCTGCATTATCGACTTGTGTAACCATGTTTACCAACGGTACGGGGGTTTAACAGCTTTGTTTTATTAAAACACAAGTCATATAAATATTAAAAGGAAATATAATAATTTTATATTTTGTAATTGCTATAACCTGTAATATCATAAAATTTGTATTAGATTTCTTAGAAATTTTTTATTTATTACTTTTGAATGCTTATTGGACTTAGATTTACATTTAACACAAAGTTGTAAATTTAGAATTACAAAATTTATTTTATTTATATAAATTAATTACACATTTCTCATGAAGTTGTTATTTCTTCGGACCATTTACCATCACATGATTTACGTATATATACTGATATTATTTACTTCACAACACTTCACGCACAGTGTTCAAAAAATCAAACTTCACACATGAAAATTAATACGTGAAGTACCCACTTCACGCATGGGAGTAGAAAAACGAATTATTAATTAAAAATTTAAAGAACCTTGTTTCAAATAATTTATACAATTTTAGCTTTATTTTAAGTAAGCTTTCTTTCTCTACATAGTATAAAATAAAGACCCGGTAGACGCTAATCTCGAGAATCGTTGGACGGATTGTGTGTGGTTGTCAGTATTCTAGTACATTTCTTAGGAAAGGTTTAGATGTATGAAACATTAATCTATGGTAAAAGGTAACCGAGCAGTGGCGAATTTAATAAAGCAAGTTAAAAGTGTCCCGTGACCATTTTATTGGGTTACACTGCCTAACTGTTGAATACGTAAACATTGCACGGAAGAATTAATCAGAACGAGTAGTCCTACAAATAGAAATCCCACAATAGTTATTTGTATATCAAGGCCGCGAAATCATTCTTTAGTGTACCGAGAGAAAAAATTTCGCTGAGGCCGCTTGCGGCCGAGGCAAGACAATCTCGAGGGTGCTAAAGGATATCGCGGACAAGGACACAATATTTTTTGTGCATGCAAGCGTAAAAAATATGTAATTACAAATTTTATTAATTTTAAACAATTTAATTTGTAAATAGAAAGTTAGCCTTCAAGGTGGCTATGGGACTGACATTTGATAAACAAAACCATATAATTCTCAAGTATCAAAATGATTTATAGTTTACAAGATATCGTTGTTTTAAAAGCGCATCATGTGCATATTACTTACCGGCCGAATAATATCTTCTACAGAGAGATTTTATGAGACCCCTGTTAAACAAAACTTTCGCGGACTGCTCCGGGCGAAACTAGGGTGGCAAAACCGAACAAAAATTAGAATAGTAAAAGATCCTTAAAAATGAGGCCCTAAAAATTTGGGGGAACAAGATAGTGCTAGAAGGGCCATCTTGATCTTTTGCGAGGCAATGTACAGGATTTTGGGGCCTTTGAAATTTGAAAAATGTACGAGGATTAATCAAATATAAACCACCGGTCTTTTTAAAAACTTTATTCAGTTAAAATATTTCTAATTCATATACAGGTTATATATATATATATATATATATATATATATATATATATATATATATATATATATATATATATATATATACCGTGTGTCTGTCTTAAAGGTGTACATAGGAGATTAACATGGGAAATCAGTCTTTTGCAATTTCCTGCTCGCCTAATTATTTTAAGCAAAAACGTGTCAAATAAAAGTTTTAAGGCACAAAATTCTGCATCTAAATCAATAAACAATATTACCTTTACATGCTGTGTAAGGACAGAAATTAATTATGAAAATCTCGAAAATTACGTTGAAAATATCGACAGCCATGGAATTGAACAAAAAATAAATAAATGCTTGACGTTTTATCTGTCAGAACGTAAGTTAACTCATTTGACGTTTCTGACAATTTGATAAAACGTCAAGCATTTATTTATTTTTTGTTCAATTCCATGGCTGTTGATATTTTCAACGTAATTTTCGACATTTGCATATTTAATTTCTGTCGTTACAAAGCATGCAAAGGTAACTCTGTTTATTGATTTAAATGCAGAATTTTATGCCCTAAAACTTTTATTTGACGCGTTTTTGCTGAAAATAATTAGGCGAGCAGGAAATTGCAAAAAACTGATTTCCCATGTTAATCTCCTATGTACACCTTTAAGATAGACACACGGTATATATATACCGGGTGGAACATCATACCTGTGTACATAGGCGATTCATATGAGAAAAACAGTTTTTTCGTGCGCATTGCTCCCCAAATTATTTTAGACAAAAATGCTTCAAATAAATGTTGTAGAGCATAAAATTCTGCATCTAAATCAATAAACAGAATTACTTTTACATGCTTTGTAACGACAGAAATTAAATAAGAAAATATTGAAAATTACGTTGAAAATATCAAATAGCCATGGAATTGAAACAAAAATAGAAACAAATAAATGTCTGACGTTTGACAGATAAATAACTAATTTGACGGTAAAATATCAAAATGAATTCAGTTTATTCTAACGAAGAAAGGGTTTTTATAATAAAAACTTTTTATAGTGGAAATTGTTTACCTATAGTTAGAGATTTATTCGCCGTGAAATTTCCAAATAGGCCAATTCCAAGCGCTACAACAATACGCGCGTATGTTCAAAAATTTGAATCCACGGCAAGTGTTGCGGCGGAAAATAGTACAGGTAAATTTAAATTTGAGTATTTTTTAAGAGATTTACAAACAAATCATATCTTTATTTATAGGAAATAAAAATAATCGCATTAATTTAGAAAACGAACAAAGAGTTCTGGAATTAATAAATTTTAATCCTAAATTAAGTTCAAGAATAATAGCGCAGGAATGTGAGATTGCTCATTCTACTGTATTGCGCATTCTTAAAAAACATGAATACCACCCTTATAAGATGCAATGCCATCAAGACATTTCGCCCATTGATGAAGAAAGTAGGCGAGTTTTTTTGTGAAGATATGCAAGAACGAGCAAATCGGGATCGTGATTTTCTTCCATCTATTTGCTTTACCGATGAGTGTACTTTTACATTAAACAATGAACCAAACGTTCAAAATGATAGGCACTGGGCTCTAGAAAATCCAAGATTAAATGTTACCACCAGAACGCAATATCCTCAAAAAATTAATATTTGGGCAGGCATTTTTAATAGCAATATTATTGGACCATTTGAGATCGTTGGCAACTTAAATTCTGAAACATACTTAGAACTCTTGATTAATGAGATCGGCCCTGCATTAGACAGCGTAGCGCGCGAAAATCAGGAGGTTTGGTTTCAACAAGATGGCTGCCCAGCTCATTTCGGAGTAAGTGTTAGAGATTATTTAAACCAAGCATTTCCAAATCGCTAGATTGGTCGTGGTGGAACTTTAAATTGGCCAGCCAGATCTCCTGATTTAGCACCTTGCGACTTTTTTTTATGGGATCATCTTAAAGGTAAAATTTATAAGCAGCGCCACCCAAATATTAATTCATTGAGAGAAGCTATCATGGAGGAGAGCGCCTTAATCACAAATAGGCAGCTCGCTAATGTAAGAAATTCATTCTACAATAGACTTGGTTATTGCTTGGCTGAAAACGGAGGATTATTCGAATATTTGTTATAATAATAAATTGTAGTGATTATTTTATTCAGAGAATTACTGTTTGAAATTTGAATTGTAGTAGATAGGTCTTAATGTTTACATGAATTATTTCCAATTTAAAAAGATTTTCAATAAAAATCCTATAAAAAATAAATATTTCATTGAAATGTACAATGGACCTTTCCAATTTAAGGGCTATCTCTTTCTATCGCTGCAAATAGTAAGAAAATGGCGCGAACAACTGCCACTTGGGCTGTCAAACGAAACGTCAAAAATATTGCAGTCATTAAAATACCTGTATTCTCAGTGAAAATTTGCATCGTTAGACATTTTACCTTCAATAAAAGCTTTTGTAACTTATTTCGATAAGATTTTTTAAAGTTATCTTACATTTTACGTCTAATTTTTTTAGAATCAAACGTCATAGATCTCAGTTGTTCTTACTATGCGCAGATCCCCATTACGCATATCTTCTATCTCTTTAAATTGGAAAGGTCCATTGTCGTAATAATAGGTATGGAGATTTTTGTATGAATTTAATTTACCTATTTATTTGTTTCTATTTTTGTTTCAATTCCATGGCTATTTGATATTTTCAACGTAATTTTCAATATTTTCTTATTTAATTTCTGTCGTTACAAAGCATGTAAAAGTAATTCTGTTTATTGATTTAGATGCAGAATTTTATGCTCTACAACATTTATTTGAAGCATTTTTGTCTAAAATAATTTGGGGAGCAATGGGCACGAAAAAACTGTTTTTCTCATATGAATCGCCTATGTACACAGGTATGATGTTCCACCCGGTATATATATATATATATATATATATATATATATATATATATATATATATATATATATATATATAAGAAAATAATTTTTTTATACATATATTTTTGAGATATAACACAAACTTACATTTTTTTTAAATGCAACCCATATTTGATTTTTACTTTGCAAAAATTCTTATTTTTTTCTTTTTTGATTTGTATAAAGGATATTGTATTTGTTTTATCCTTCAAATCTTAGATTTTGCTACATTTTTCATGAAATTTTCTATTTTTTTCAAGACTTTCATTAGTTTTTCAAAATAGTATTTTATTTTACTTAACAAACTTATTCCATACCTACCTTTCTTCATGATTTACTTTAATTGTATATTTTTAAGTTAATGTAAGTACGTATATCAGGTATGATTTAAAAAATTTATAAAACACGATAACCCTTATACCAATCGAAAGAGAAAAAAATAAGCATTTTCTTTAAGTAAAAATCAAATATGAGTTCCATTTAAAAAAATGTAAGTTTGTGTTATAATTACTGATAAAAAAATATTCTCGTACGCCACTGAACAGACAATAAATATATCTAACTTCTTTATTGGAAACATTTTTCCCGATTACTAATTGTTTAGAAGTTATTTGAAAAAGAAAAAACCAACAAAATTCAGTTTTATGTCATTAACTAGTGCCCTATGTGAATATTTCGGTAAACAAAAGCACATTTGAGATGGCCTCCTATATATGCACAAAAAATTCCATTTAACCGACATTGTATCTCTCGAGATCCCAATGGTGGCATATATATATATGATTTTGATATTAGTAATCTGTTGACATAGGCGTCGTAGATTAAATTCAATTGTAAGCTTCTTTTAATTGAGTTGGCTAGACAATCTTGTTAGTATTTTTAGTTGTCTGTACACTTTCAAATACGTTAATTCTTTAAATAAATAATTACAAATCTAAATTAAATCATTCTCTTTGAATTCTGGTTTTATTTGATTTGCAATACCTACTTTATAAACAAAATAATACAATCTTTTTATGAACTGAAGAGCTATAAGATATAACTTCCGCTTTAACATTTTAAAGATTGTTTATGGCTAGTTGCATAAGTTATAGTTAATATCTTATCTTCAGGTTAACAAAGTAAGTGCGTATCGAAGTACTATTTACCAACTCATTTGGCATTTCGTTTCGATACGATATTATTGTCAATTTAACCAACGGTTAAAAATTTGACTATAAGCTTTGCAACTGGCCATTAATAGAGGTAAATAAATATGAATTGCTCACAAATCGCCGGGCCATAGAAGCGCGGAGCCTGGTGCGGGTGCAGCACCGTTCGCACCTGCCTCAAGCCGGCCCTGGTGACTAGGACTTATTTTGCAAGTAGTACTCGTACATTATTCTCATAAATTTTGACTTTGTATAGTCACACTGAAAGGAAGGAATTTTTAATTAAAAATTAATATGAAATAATAACAACAAAGCTTGACTGATGTAGATACCCGTGAGCATTGAAGCTTTATGAATTTGCTTGTTTTAATTGGATTGGAGGTAACTTGTTTTATTAACTACCGCCCAACTAAGCATGTATAATAATCTAAAAATTGCCAAAATAGGTAGTAAGCATTAATTGGACGCGATAATATGACCAGTTGCCCGTCTTAAATCTAGTTGGTGTAGCAGTATCCTCGTTGTCGCCATGGTTGCAATAATAACCTACAATGATGGCATTGATTAAGGACACTCCTTGCACTAGTACTAATCATTCATGGTGCGAGTACCTGTGGACTTGCGGAACTTGTGGCCTTATCCTTGCAAGGATTTTCGTGCCATGATGAATGAATAACAAGGCTTGAGTGCTCAGTGGGATGTAATAGTATATAATTTAACAAATGTGTAATGATGGCTGTAATTAAGGGGAAATAAGTTTGTGGCACGAGTCGCAGGGAGTGTAGTAATTTATACAAATGAATTATAAATTATAACCATTACCATTAAAAACGACAAAACGACAATTGAATAAAAATTTACATTTTTTGATTTGTTGAGTGTACATATAGACAAAAAGTAACAAGTTACATTATCTAGTAACACCGTAAAATTTTTACTACAATTTATTTTATTTTGGCGGTTGATGACAACAGACACTGGCACACAGAAATTTATTATTATTTTAAAAATATTGACGATTTGCGATGATCTTGTGGGAATTAATACACATAAATCGTGGAAACACCCAGGGGGCTTTATAGGCTGCAGCCCAGGATCTCGCAGATACAAAGGGTCCCTCGCTGCAGGAAATCGGTATAACCCACTCAACAGTCACCGACAGTCCGACAATTCGACATACTGTATTAACATCCTGCATTGATGATCAAATTAATTATTTTTAAGAATAAGTGTTATTTTTTTGTTTTTCTTTTTTTTTATAGTATGTATTCTTGATTTAAGAATCTGATTATCAAAGATAATACATACAGTCTTTGTACGACAATAGTTTCAATCTATTTTAGAAAAAATAGCAGTCTAAAATCCAGTTTAATTCATTTTTATGCGAAACGAAAAGCATTATGTTGCGTTTTATACAAAGAGAAAAAAATAAATAATACAGATATTTTATGAGGTAAATATTGAAAATATTCCTAAGTTTATGACAAAAAAGTCTCCGTATGATAACCAATAATTAAAATTATAAACTATTTATAGATACATGTTTTATAAAGAAATATATTTTGTGAAAACTAAAGGTAAAATTTGACGATATAACAATGATATTGTAACGTGGAACGCCCGCAGTCGCCGCAGCAATGAGCAAGTGTCAATCGCGCTAGCCGGCCGGGCTACGTAAGCAAATAGGTCGCGACGTGTTTAATTACTTCTGGTCGCCTGAACTCTTTGTCTTCATTATTATTATGCGGTCGAATGTTCTAGACCTTTTTTAGAAGGTAATGGCAGCTGTATAAAAGGGACGCAACTATGCTCGAGTTAGTTCAGTTGAGTCTCTGATCACACAACATTATTTATGTGATCGGGGGTCCTGACTTACATAGTCAGCTGAGTTAATTACATAGTTCAGTTCCATTAGTGAAGACGGACAGACACTTACATTAGTTAGTTAGTTAGTTAGTTAGTTAGTTACATTCAGAGGCATAGAGATGTTTACATAGAGTGTTAGTGAAGCACAGCAGTATCGTGGTGAGCGTAAGCAGTAGTGTCAAGTGAAGTAGGTATCTGGAAGTTACTGGTATACCGGGATAGCTGTGAAAGTGAATACTCGGTAGTGTTGACGAGTATTGTGAAGCTAGGTATACAAGAACTGTAACAGCGAGTTGGAATGGATACTCGGCATTGATTTTGAAGAATTGTGGCATACGGATAGTTGGTGATACTGAAGCTGTGGAAGGAGAAAGTTAGTTACATAAATAGACAGACAATGAGGTAAAAGGTGTGATTTCTTTCCGAGAAGTTGAATATAAAGACGCTGTTGAGTCAGTTGAGTATATAGCCGCTGAGGAGGTCGGTAGGCGGACAGTTGAACGTGATATAAGTAAACAGTGACAAATATCGCGTAAACCGTCTACAAGAGTTTGCAACAGACCGGTACATTGAAACGCGTAGTGAAATAAATAATTAGTAATATGTTGGAAATAAATAGTAGTGTTAATTAGTTAAATAAATAAATAAATAAGTAGTGTTAGTGTTATCTGGTTAATTATATTTTTAGTCTTAATTAGTTTTTAACTCGGTTTTTAATAATTGCTCAATATTAGTAATTATTTAATACCTTTTTTTAATATTTAGTTATAGTAATAAACCTTTATTTTAGATAATAATAATTGTCTAACATTTACACTTCACCCAAATAAGTATAAACGTTACAATATAAATACGAAAGACAATAAGTTACTTTCTATTTTAAATAGTTTAAGACTTATTTTCAAATTAGTATATTTTGAGATCTCAATATTTCAAATTCAACTGACAAGTGCTATATTTCTTGAAATTTGAATGAAACTCTCATTGAAATTCATAGTGAAACATTTTGTGAAACTTTCAATAAAATTTTTAATGAAACTTTCAAAAAAATAATTTTCCGAAATTTGCACATCACTAGACAGGTCATAGTCAACTAAAATAAAGATTAGATTATTACTCTTTAAGAGCCTGTAGCTCGAAAACGGTGCGTTTCTAGATATGAGTTTATTAATAAAAGTTAGTCTATTTTCCATTCCGTACAGCCTACATACCTTATAAATTTTTAATACGTACTCATTAACACCTTGTATAATAATGTAAAGTGCATTGCCCTCCGTCGCCGCCACTGTTACCGCCTCTGTCCCCGTCGCTGTCGCCGCCGCTGTCGCAGGGACGAGCGAGTGTCTATTGTTAGCGATATATAACGAATACCAAGTTAGAGGGTGGAGTCTACTACCAATGGAAGTAGACAAATTCAAATAGCGGACACGTGGCTACCAGTCCAGTCCTGCAATTCTCAAACAGTTTTTATTGGAATATAAATTTCTTGCATTAAACTTAATAATTTCGATACACTTGCAATTATAAAGCATGTAGACTTGTACAGTGTTACAATATTAATTTTTTTTTTATAAATATAATATAAAAATAGTATACATTTCAAGAACATTTTAGATCCACGAAGAAAACAGTTTTATATAAAACCTTATATTCGTGACGTCACGTCTATATTTTCAAACTTCGGGGGGCCATAACTCGCTTATTAACAGGATTTTTTCACCGGATTTTCACCATTAGTCTTTACTTATACTTTCCGATGAAATTATATAAAAAAAAATCGTCGAATCCCCTATTATCATTAACGATGAAGTTTTGCAGAGATATGGTCGAACTCATACATTCGCTATTGTATTTACGTTATGCGAAAAACAGTGAATAAAAACAATGTTTGTTGTTTATTCCTAACTAGACTGGAAAAATTGGACGCGTTGATAAAAGAATTCAATGTGGTCCGAATATGCCAAGAGGCTTGTCATAATTAAGGTACTACTTAAGGTTAGCTATAGATCTTATCATTCGAAAAATGTAAATATACAACAACTTTATGCATTTCAATCACTCATTTTGTGTAATAGTGTGACTGCGCATGATCAATTCGATGAAATATTTCTAGATTTAATAAGGGGTTGTATTTATATTGATTTGATTTCTACATATTTGTTTTCGCATACATACCGGGTGTCTAATTTTTTATGGCCAGAGGAAATACATTGGTAAAATTTTCATGTAGCTGTAATTTCTGCTGTATTAATTTTAGAACAAAAGTGTAGACATACAATGTTCAGAATTAAAAAGTGCATCAAATGAACCTAAATGTATTCATATAATAGGTTCTTTTCATGAAATAAACGTAAAATAAAATATTCGTCTTTAAGTTATTTTACAGAGTGCTATATAAGACAAAACATACAATTCAAATAGTCGTATTATTTGACTTTGACAGATAAAAGTTTATTAATTGATATTTATTTGTTAATATTATTCCATTGAGTTTTTTCTGCGATACTAAATATATCCATGTTTACTGATACATAATATAATGAAATCAATAATTATTAAAACTTTATGACAGATGTCATCTGCCAAACTCAAGCAATACAACTGTTTACCATTTTGTGCTAGCTCATGATAGGTACTTCGTAGCTAAAAATTATAACTTTTATTTTGTCTGTTTTTTTGGGAACGTAAACAACAGTTTTGGACTTATTAGATGCAGTTATTAATTCTGAATTTTATTTTGTATTTACACTTTTGTTCTAACATTATTACGGCAGAAATTACAGTCAAATGAACAATTTACCATTATATCTCTTATTGTGCATAAAAAAGTAGACACGCGGTATCTATATAACATACATAGATATCACGCATATCCCAGTTAGTGGGTTAGAATAAACGCAAAAATAATAAATAACAAAAAGAGCTCAACCGACTCATTCAACTCTATTAACAAGATTCTTACTAACTGTACATATTCATACTGCAAATATTGCTCACTCCTTAAACTGGCTTGACCTTTTCGCGTGCACGAAAGATTTGCGCGCACGTAAGATGTGTGCGCACCTATGTTATAAATATAAATAAATATATCATCACAGCTTATTACCCATTGCTGGGTATGCCAATCTGTTTTATACACAGATATCGGTATTGATGACATATTTGTACCGTGCGGGCGCACATATGTTCGTGCTCGTAAATATATTGTTTTGTTGAATTGCTTACGCGTAAACTTTCATTCTGCGTATTTGTCGATGCGTGTGCGCAAACTTTCATTCTATTTGCTGAGAAAGGTCGGAAAGAAGACGTAATATAATTATTACAAGTGCTGCTTTTATTATAATAAACAGTATACACAAGAAGAAAAGAAAACCGAAACGATGGTGCATTACAAAATTATTTCAGCGTCGGCACTTATACGGTGTATCTAATTAGTTAACATGAAGCTCCAGGAAAATTGGTAATTTTCAAAACTTTGTTCGAATGTCATCGGAGGACTTTTACTTTCTAATCAATGCCATTGGTCAAAAAACTAGCAATATGGATATTGAATTAAGAAAACGTGTTCCCGTGAAAGAACGATTATCTTTGACTTTACGTTTACATGAAATAGGGAACTTTTCATATTCATCTATTAATATGAGCGCTAAATAATTGCTCTATTCCATTTTGAAGCATGTCGAATACAACTAAATTGAGAATTGACGACTTATTTCAAATTCCCGTCCACACTGAATGCTGCGTGCGCGTAATTTTTTTTTTTTGATCTTTTCGCTGACACAAATGGCGGATCGCGTTCGTGGGCGTAAAACTGTGCGCGTAGATTTGCTAAAGTGCGTACGCGGATTTACATATTAAAGTGACCGATTTTCAGTAGCGAAATACCGAATCCGGACCATAATAATAGTTACTCAAGCAACACCCATCCTTTGCCACACATTCTTATCCAAACATACTTCTTTTGCCTCGGCCCTTGGCCACATTCATAATCGGATTAATACATGCTCTTCTTCATTTTCGCCATCCAAACTAATATTTAGGCATCTAAATTTTGTACCCACATTATTCATAATTGGTTTCATAGAAAATATTAGTGTCTGGTCGCTTTTTTATCAATTTGAATAGATGCCACATATTCAATTCTGATATACGTAATTTGAGACTCAATATTTGAGCATTACAATACATTATGTTACAAGAAGTAGTCTCCTGTGGATCCCTGTACTGCGACCTGTAGATCTATTGTACTCTCCAGATTTTCTCCTGTTCTAGCAGTCCGGTTTGTTTAATAAACTTCAGGGGTTTCTTCAGATCTAAATCTTTTAGCATATTCTGCTGGATCTTTTCTGGTCTTAGGATATTATCTCTGCTGGACATGAAAGCTTCACAGTGCTAATGGGTTCCTTCCTCTTCACCACACCCCCTGTGCATGTTGGTTCATGTGTTAGTCCCATCGTGTGCAGGTGTTTGTTTAGTAGACAGTGTCCTGTTAAGAGTCCTGTTATTAATCTAACGATTTCTTTTCTCATTACGAGTAAACGTTCCGTTCTTTTCTTAGATCGTTCATTAGGAAGAGTTTTGAGTGTCTTTGCCCCGGTGAGTCCAACCAATGAGTCTTGTGTTACTGATTAAGCTATGTTTTTATTTCCTACTTAATTGTCTCCGCTGAGATGCCGAAAGCCGGTTCTGGTCCTGTGAATGGAAATTATTGAGATTAAGATACATGGTTCATATTTTCTAGAATTTTACTCCCATTAACAACACACTTCACCATTCTTTTCTTCAACATCATAAAAGCTTCGGACCATCTTCTTTTAATCAATCTCTTCTTCACACGAAAACGTACTCCGCATATTTTCAGTCCAAAAAATTGGCAAAAGTTTCACACTGCCAAATCAAGTATCTGGGTAATTACATATTTTCACTCAACGATATTTAAAAAATTTATTAACTAAATTCTAACTATCACTTTCGCTGCTTAATATCAAATAACAAATAAATAAATTTTGTTTTCCACGGCCTACCTGATTTTATTATTCACAGTAATTTTAATATAACCTAAGCTAACACTCAAAACGCAGGTTCGCATAATTCAGGCCATTATAGCCGTTTTTTGTAAGTATATAATGCTCAGTGGGGTATGTGACCATATTCGAATTTCAGTATATATGTCATAAAATATAAAAACTAACCACTATAGCTTCTCATTATAATAATAAAAACTAAACATTAATTTGTAATAATCTTGTTATTAACAATTTAATGTTTTGGAGAAGGGATATATGTCGTAAGTATGTTAGAATCGTAGACAAAGACAGATAGACTGTGGGAAGGAAAGAGACAGTTATAAATCAGCCTATCAGCGTCGCGTTTATGTTGTGGTAGGCGCGACAGGGTGTGGCACAGTAGTCCAGATTACTCTGTTTAACTTTCCCTTGTTGTACTACTGATGATGAGAACTTAGTTCTCGAAATACGTATATAGTTTTTATTAAAATTAATTTTAAGGTTAAAGGGTAATTATAATAGTTTTAGTGTTTTCAAATGGTAGAAATTTGATCTATATAGAGTTCCAGTGCTATAATACGCACAACTATGCGCAATGATTTTGTAATAAATTACGTTATAATACAGGTAAAACATTACAAATCAAAATTTTTATTTCTATAACCGCTATTTATCAGGAAAAATAATATTCGGTAATTGTTGAAATTAATCTGGATTTTTATGAAAATAGGTATAACGTTTGGTTTAATTGGCAGAATTTACTGTTTTTATATAACATTTTATTCTCTACAACTTTTGTTTCTGAGCCAATATTTTGTAACTAGAAAGCGATAACGAATATGAAATCAAAATGGCAAGCGCGCCATCTTAATTTTCTATTCAGATTCACGCATTCTATCAAATTGTGTAAAATAATCTGTTGGTCTTGAAATTTTAACATTACCACGCAGTTTTATTTATAAATTTAACAATATTTACTCTCAAATTCTTCCTGTGGTAGTTGAAAAGGATCATCGTGTCTTTAATCTTCTTCTCTTCATCTTTAAATTTTGAGCAATATTTCTTTACATAATTTCCTCACAATAAAAGGAAATAAATAAACGAGCCATCCTGCTAAAAGTATTATTTATAAACTTCGTCCAGAAAGACGATGATCGAATGAAATTTCTAATAAATGTCACTGAAAATCCTATTCTACAATGGAATACGCTATTCGAGTGCTCCAGACCTCTCGAATTGCTTATTCAGTGCAAAATGGCTACCTTTACAGTGGTGGGGGGTTCGTATTCCATCTGAATTGGTATTCATTATCGCTTTCGGTTTAGAATACGTACGAGACATGTATTCGAAAACACAGTGTGAAAATTATTTTTGGAAAAAAAAAACGATTTTCAACAGCATAAAACTAGGAAACAATTAGGGATTTTATGCCAAATTTTTTCAACTTTAATTTTGTGTATAAATACGGTTTCGCTAGGACCATTTAACCCAAAAAGGAGCAAATTTTATATGTAATATTTTTTTATATACATTGTTTATATTCTTTATATATTCTTTATAATTTACATAACATCAAAATTCTAAAAATTATTAAAATTCAGAAATAAATAACTGTAATATATAACTTTTTTAGCTTCGATCCGAAGATGGCCATCCATAGCCGAAATCGACCATCGAAAAGATTTTTTATAAATAAATAATTATAAAACGCAGCGTGCTATAATATTTTTTAACCTAATAAACATTAAATATGCACTCTGAAATGGAGCTTTTCATCCAAACGATATAACTAATATATTAAAAAGGTATTAAATAATGACGATTACTAATATTAAACAATTTTTAGAAACTAATTAAGACTAAAATTATAATTGTCTAGATAACACTAACACTATTTATTTATTTTACAATTAACACGACTATTTATTTAAACGATCTTACTAATTATTTATTTCGACTATTTATGTCACTGTTTATGTGTATCACGTACAACTATCCGTGCCTATCGACCTCCACAGCGTCTATATACTCAACTGACTCAACAGCGACTGTATATTCAACTGCTCGGACAGAAGTCACACTTTTCACCTCACTATCTGTCTCTTTATGTCACTAACTGTCTAACTTCCACATCTCCAGTATCACCGACTGTCCGTATGCCACAATTCTTCAACACCACTGCAGAATATCCACTTTCACTTGCCGTTACTGTCCCCGTATACCTAGCTTCCCAATACTCTTTAATACTACAGAGTATTCATTTCACCAGTTATCTCGATATACCAGTAACTTCCCGACTATCCTTGTACACTATAGCTTCCCAATACTCGTCAACGCTACCGAGTATTCACATCCACAGCTATCCCAGTTAACCAGTGACTTCCCGAGTCCTCTACTCGACATTATACTGCATACGCTCACCACGATACAGCTGTGCTTCACTAACACTCTATGTGAATGCCTTTTATACAGCTACCAGTAACTTCCAGAGAGCTCTAGATTGTTCGACCGCATAATAACAATGAACACAAAAGGTTCAGGCGACTCGCTTGTGTATGTCGCACGGCTGCTAGCGCGATTACGTCATCGCTATACTTAGACGCTTGTTCAGCGCAGCAGCGGGGCTCACACGTTACACTATTATTCACGAAAGATGATTATTCAAGATCATTTGTTGGAAGAAAGAATACACAGTACTTTATAGCAGTATCTTAGCAACATTTTGTATTAGAAAGAGAAAGATGATACGACGTATGTCTATTTAATTTATGTGGTGTGACAGATATACGAAAATGGTGCTATTACTTTCTAACACATTAAAAATAGCAGGGACGTGTATTGTATACTTACAGATACGTAATAATTATACAGGCTTAATAAGCTTGCTCGCTATTGGTAACTTTTTTATTTGAAGAGATACTAGTATGGGTAAATTAGCAAAATTGTGCCATTTTGAATTATAAAATTTGTGATATCAACAAATATAAATTTATATCAACGTTTCTCAAAATATGGAACCTAACTTTTTTATTTTAAATAGGAAAATTTAATTTCATTTGATTATTCTCTAGAGAATTTAATTCTGAATTTGACGATGCTCAGTCTAAACCATCACATAATGAATTTTTTGAGGAAAATACATATAAATTGTTATATTAATTTGATTTAAATAGGACTGTAATGAGAGTGCCACGATTGGAAAAAATGAATAGATGTTACTTTTTTACGTAGAATTAAAGTGATAAATTCCAACGACTAGTTTTCAACCGATCATGATGCAAAACACTTGAAAATTCAACCAATGGTAACAGTATTATACTGATAAAACCCCGTTACCCCGATAATTCTCCGCTACCAAGTAAATAAACAGTTGTTATTGTTTATAACTGTCAGTGTGACAGTTAATTAATATTTCAAGTTTAAAAATAAAATATTAATAATTAAATTGTTTCATTTTGCTTTGTCTTTGGAATTTATCTCACCAAATACCACACGACCTCTCAGATTTTCTCAGATAAATTTTTTATTTGCACTCATTTTTTATGCTTTTAAGCAAAATCACTCAAGCAAACTGACATTAGGTAAAACCCCTCCTCCTTCGGAGTCGGGATTTACCACGCAGTTTGCTTTCGTGTTTGTTGCTAAGCAAAAAAAATCGTGCAATATAAAAATTTATCGATAAAATCAGGAGGTCTTGTGATATTACTTCTGAATATTTTCTTTCGTCATTTCATCATTCATATTTTTTTATTAAACGTCAACATATTCAAAATACCACTTATTTCTTTCATGGCAGTCTAATTCTACGTACAAAAGTAACATTAATTCATTTTTCCCATACTTGGCACTCTTTTTATAGGTAGGTACACATATTTACATAAAATTAATATAAAACTTAATATGGACTTGGCTCCAAAAAAATCGTCATGTGAGGGTATAAAAAGATTATATCGTTGAATTCGGAATTAAATTCTCTAAAGAATAAGCACATAAAAAATATATATTCCTATTTAAAATAAAAAAGTTAGGTCCCATATTTTGATAACTGCTGATATAAATTAGTTTTTGCTATAACCAATTTTGTTATTCAAAATGGCACAATTTCCTCATTTAACCAAATTCGTATCTCTTCAAATACAACGTTACCCATAGTGAGCAAGCTTATTGAGACACCCTATATACTTCACTGTCCTCTGTCCTCACGTTTATTCAGTGACGTTGACATTTAAATTAAATTATTATTTTATGGTTTAATAAAATAGTAAATAAATATATCATCACGGCATAT
This sequence comes from Harpalus rubripes, assembly GCA_963082715.1. Lineage (NCBI taxonomy): Eukaryota > Metazoa > Arthropoda > Insecta > Coleoptera > Carabidae > Harpalus > Harpalus rubripes. Next base: position 43,365,048 of record OY720456.1, on the reverse strand, counting down.
TACCAATTGCTGGCTGTGCTAATGTACTTTGTACACAGAATTCGGTAATGATGATGACATATTTGTAGCGTGTGGGCGTTTACCAGGCGTCACCTCACGGGTACTCATTGCTGGCGTGGAGAGTGCACCACAGTGGTCAATTTTGTGCCATTTAAAATTTGAAATATTTGGCGTCGGTCAGGATCGAACCCGGTTCCCCAGATACGCGACCAGACACTCAGGAACGTCTATATATTTGTTTTATGCAAAAATGTATGTGAAAAGAATCATTGAAGCTTTCATTGACTGGACTTCTATTTTAGTTTTGCATCTGTTGTGAACTACTATAAAATGAATAACAAAACAAGCAAAGTATCTCGCACTGGCAAACTACAAACTTATTAATTCCGCATAGTTATAAGTTAGAAATCAATTGGTTGTCCAATAACCAATGCACAGCTTCTAACCAATCGTTAACCACGTTTCAACTGAAATGCCCAATCATTATGCATTAATAATGTAGAATACAATGAAATGTTACTTGAAGCAATGTGCACTTTGATTCAAAACACGTAGAATGGACATCGCATTTAAGAATAGATTGGAGTTATAATTGGTAAAATTTTAAATAAATACATAGTTGTATTTATTTCACTGGCTATATTACATAAAATAAATATTTTTATAGCGGGTGTAGAATATTTTAATATAGGTATACCACCTATATAATATAATAAAAATTTAACATAAAACATACCTATCACATAAATCTATAATGTTAGTTTGTGTCACATTACATATCCATGAAATTCTAAGGTTGTCAAGTAATTATTAACAGAATTAGTTCTTGTTCTCGATAATTGTATTGTTAATTGAAGTTTAAATTTGTTCCGGCTATAATTTTCAAGCCTCGGGTAAAATATAATAAGACATCAAGTTTCAACGAGGTATTGGAAGATTTTTTGAGTCCATAAATTAGTCCAGTCGTGGGATAGGAAAATAAGGATTTATTTCACAAAAGATCGGGTATTTTTGATTTTTGGATATATTATATATTTAGTGGTCTTATTACAAAATACAAGTTTTCGATCGTGGTGCAATTCGGGAAGCTACGTCATAATGGAAAAATGACGCGAAAAATCGGTTTTTTCAAAATATCTCGTCACCAATAAGATTTAGGAAAAATAGTTATCTATGAATTTGTTGCAAATAAAATTCCCTATAACTTATATCCAAAATATTTTTCTCTATAATCAGTAGATAGCAAGCTACAGCGCTTCAAAAATTTCCTTAATGCTTCGTTTGAATCATACTTCAATAATTTTTGTACAAATTATATATTATTGTTCTTTAATAATTATTATTCTTATTTAATTACTATACATACGATATATATTAATTATTGTTTAAATTTTTTTTATTATAAAAGGGTTTTATGGTTTTATAGTCCAGGAAATATATGATTTTACTTTAAAGAAATTGCAACAAAAGCTTTTTTTACAGAATCCTGTCCAGAAAAATGCGCTGAATTACATATCAAAAGTTTCCGGAAATTGGAGCATGGGAACCTCTCTCCAATTGGGAAAAATAGCTGCATATTTAGATTTCTGGCCATTTTCTCATAACAATTTATGAAATTTTAATTACTCAAAAAATAAACAATATTGCGTATTTATAACTTAGTCTAATAGGTTTTACTATTTATAACAGTTTACATTCGTCGTGTCATCGAAAGAAGTAAATTATCGATGATTTTTAAATAATTTTTGTTAACGTTTTCCTACAAATTTTCATTTTTTCAGCCACCACTCTGATCATGTAACACTTACAATAACGCGGTTTGAATATTTGAATTAAGCATGAAACTCTCTTTCATATCATGTATTACACGATTTTTGCCGATGAAAGATTTGCGAGTTACTAACTACTTAAACTCACATGAAATCCCTTTAAAATTTTAATTATCTGCAAATCGGTTTAGTTTCAACTTTTTTGTCCAAAATTTCGACACGATTAAAGATAAACAATTAAGTATTACTACAAGTCGAAATGGTTGATGAAAGAAGGAAGAAATGAGACAATTTTCAGATGTTTAAAATTTTAGAGGAATTTAATGTGAGTTTAAGTAATATCAACATCTTTCAAAAAGTGAGAAAATGGCCTAAAACATAAATATGACGCCATTTTTCCCAATTGGTGGGAGGTTCCCATGCTTCGATTTCCGCAAACTTTTGATATGTTATTTAGCGCATTTTTCTGGACAGGATTCCTCAAAAATCTTTTGTTGTAATTTCTTTGAGGTAAAATTGTAAATTTCCTGAACTATAAAACCATAATACTTATTTATTAAATAATAATAATAATTAATGAATTATAATAAATAATTTGTAAAAAAATATAATAAAATATGAGCCAAACGAAGCATTAAGGAAATTTAAAAAAAAATGCTCTGTTTGAAGCACTGTAGCTCGCTAACTATTGGTTATAGTGTAACGTTTTTATTTGTTTGGATGAAGTTTAAATTTTAGACAATTATTATTATTTAAAATAAATGTTTATTAAGCGACAATTAAATATTAAAAGATAAAATTTTGTTACCTATGATTAAAGAAATATTAAATACTATTTTAAAACTAAAAATATAATTAATTAGTTAAACACTAAGATTATTTATTTTACTTAAACAAATAACACGACTATTTATTTTACTGTACTCTCGTACTTTTATTTAACTAACTGTTTATTTATTTATTGCAGACTCTTGTAGACTGTTTACGCGATATTTATATTACTATATTTATGGTACTATTTATTTCACTGTCTATTTATATCATATTCAAGTGTCAGATCCAGTATCACCAACTGTTCGTATGCCGCAATTCTTCAACACCAATGCCGAGTATCCATTACAACTCGCTGTTACTGTCCTCGTATAACTAGAGCTTCCCAATACTCGTCAACACAAACGAGTATTCATTTCCACAGCTATCCCAATATACCATAGTAACTTCCCAAGTACTGCACTCGGCACTATATTGCATACGCTTACCACAATAATGCTATTCTACTAAACTCACTAACTTCCACAACTAACATGCAGAACACTACAGCTTCTATAAACTGAAATGCTTATTTTTGGAGAGATATTTTGAAAAAAACTATTTTCGCGTCATTTTTCAATATGGTGTCACTTCTCGAAGTGCATCAAGGTCGAAAACTTGTATTTTTTTATTAGGACCCCTAAATATATAACATACCCACAAATCACAAATAATCCTGCCTTTTGCAGGGTAAATCTACCCTAGTACTGGCCTAAGTAGGCATTCGCTGTAGATTTGCAGTTCCTGGTCTGTATAGCTATGAAGATCCTCATTTTTACATAGGCTTGAGGCTATAATAAATAAATAACGAAAGAAGAGACATGATATTTAGATTTACAAAAGATTGTTTTCAATGATTCTGTATTTTAAATTATTCTTCCTTTGTTTGAAAATTTTATACCATAACAAAATACTATAAGATACTCGTATAATCCAATGAATTAATACAAAATAAATAGATTTATTTTTTTTATCTTTTTCAACTATTTCTTCCCAGGAAATCAATTTTATTCTTTATGTAAATTTGATATACAAATTCCGGAAAGTTTGTGTGTACATAGGTACATATAATTTTACTTCACATAATTACTGTGGTATTGTCGGCTAAATGAACATTACAGTAGAGCTGAATATGGGCTATTATTAATGTAAATAAATAATAAAAGGCCATATTTTTGGTACTAACTGTTGTAGATAACATAATATTATGAAGTACTGGAGGAGTATCAGTTTTACAATAAACTCTATTCAGTGATAACCTAACCTAATTTGGCACTTAATTTAAAGCACAGTGAAACGCTATGTAAACAATAGTGATTTTCATTGTGCTCATACATATGTATATTTTCAACATATAGGCAAGATTACTTTTACAATGTTACTTTCTTTTCATAGTTCCGGGAAACAAATTCTTTTAAAACAATATTTATATATATATATTTATTGCTGCCTTTTTTTATTGACCACCGGTAATGTTTTCAGCCCTTGATCACTTAATAAAACAGTGATGAAGTGTGTTATTATAAATGGTAAAAGTAATTTCAAACTTTCTATATTGTTCTTGAAACTAAACTAAAACAATATAGAATTTTGTATTATAAAAAAAACATATTTTTACCATAAATCCTCAATACAGTCAAGTACAAAAAAATCTGATATGGCCACTGGCCAGCACATGACCTCCCATCAATTCCATGTTTAAAATAGCATTGCGCTTTAAGTAATGTATCACTTCCCGTTGATCGTTTGTAAACAAAATCTAATATGTTGTTCCAATCAATAAAAAAAAACTCTTTAATGAAATTTTAGATTATATTTTGTTTTCCTCGAAAGTCTGCTAAGAGCTTCGAATTAAGTACCTACCACTTCCACTTTATCATATATATTCAAAATATAATATGCTGTTTAAAATTATATACAAGTTTTAAATCATATTTTAATACATTTTTTCAAGAAAATCTGTTTAGATTTTCCAGTAAAGAAACACTTCCGGTTTACTAATTTTACCAAAATTCTAATAATATAAAAGTCTTAAATACCAAATTTTAAAAGTTTTAGAAAGTATCAATATATTTTTCTGAAAATCTGTTCAGAGCTTCAAATAAAGTATCACTTCCGGTTTATCTATTTTAGCCAAAATATGATATATTGTTCCCCTTGATATAAAAGTCTTAAATACTCAAATCGAAAAGTTTTGGATTATATTTTAATATAGTTTTTTTTAATATGAAAAACTATTATGGGTTTTAAGCAAAGTATCTTTTCCAGTTGTCAAATATTACCCAAAATCTAATCAACTCTTTATATGAATGCAGAAAGATTAATCACGGCAAATAGAAATTTTTGGAACTATAAGATTTAAGAAAAAATCGTCTCACACACGCAAGCACACACACACACACACACACACACACACACACACACACACACACACACACACACACACACACACACACACCCATACACACAGGTATACATACACATACAAATACATATGCCAATGCACGTACACAAACACGCACGTACACCACACGCACACGCACAAATGGGTCTATATGTAACAAAATACAAACTCTTGAGGGAAAAAAGGATAAAATATAACTTTATACTTTGCTAAAGATTATATTTTCAAGTAACAATAGTACAGAATCAGTATTTTTAATGAAATTTTATGAAGCAGTTACTTTTGCTTATACACAGCGTCATGTACATTTTTGGCACATCATCCTTGAAAATCCTTTGGTACAAAAACGACATCTACTCTTGCTTGCTAGAATTGGCCAATGTTCCATGCCATCATATCTTGAGGCATTTATAGGACGTGGAACTACAAGGTATTTTATTGACTGTGGGCGAATTACTACTTGCTGATGGTCGTCCAGGTTTAGGCTTGCCAGCTGTCGAAAGGGTCCTTTTTTGTCTTCTTTGTACAGTAACCAACCGTTTACAACGCACATATCAAGAAGATACGAAAAAATTGGTAAGTCCCATCTTCTAGAACGGCTTGGAGTACGTTACCAACTAAGGAATTTATCTACACCTGGATGAAGTATTGCTATCACATCTTTTTTTCCATAAAAGTTTCTTACAAGAATTGCGTCAAATTTATCTATGAGTCCTAAAGCATAAACGGACAATGTTGACAGATGGCTACACTTTGGTATCAAATATCTCGTCTTATGTTCCACTATAAGACTATTTTATACTACGCTCGTTTAGTATAAACATTTATTTCTAAGGTTGTGAAATAATTTTAAATGTTTTTGAAACTATTTTACTCAGTTTTTATATTTTCTGTTGCTGCTCACATGCCATGAATTCACAACATGAACAACTGATAGATGGTACAGTCCTACCAGTCTAGCGTGACAACAGCCTCGCTGGTGTGGCTAGCAAAGTTTTAGCTCTGACACTCGTCAATTTTAGAGAAAAATACTTCAAATAACAGTTGTACAAAATTTAATTGTATGCATCATTTATTTGAAGTATTTTTTTCTAAAATAATCCGTAAACGATTGACAGAGCTAAGACAATGCTAGTCACACCAGCAAGGACTGTCCCCTAAGACTAGTTGAGCTGTACCTTCTCTTGAAAGTTTCAAAAATTAAGTAACAGATGGCTACATAGAAAATGTATGCATAGCCAGTATAGGTATAAAACGTATAGAATTGATATGGTATAGTTGAACTTTAAAGTTTGATGTAGCCATGTGATTACGAAATCAAATAAATAAATAAAAATAAATATATCATCACGGCATATTACCCATTGTTGGGTGTGCCCAATCTGCTTTGTTCGCAGATATCGAAATAGAGGGATATAAACTATTTGAACTGTCTAGCAAGAAGAGTACACGAACTTGACACACCGATTTAAATGAAATTTTGTGAATATAAAGTACTTGCCATATAAGGAAGGTAATGATGAAATAAGTTTATCGGCTATCGATATCTGAGAGGTATTAATTTATGAACACTATTCAACAAAGAACTCGTACAGTCGAGCTGTTGAGGATGCAGTCGAGTGGATTAGGGTTCATTACTCGCTCAAGTACATTTTTTCTTTTTTTTTCACATTGTTCATTATTTTAATATTATTACTTACAAGAAAAGTACTTTATTAGGCTTGCAAGTACTTTCTATTTATAGTACTTTGTATTTGACAAAGTAAGTCTATTCACGTGTACTTGGTATTTAGTACTTGGAAAAATACTTGAAGTACAATGAAAAGTAATTGAAGTATTTTTAAATACTTGAAGTATTTTAAATGTACTTGAAGTATTTTAAATATACTTGAAGTATTTTAAATGTACTTGAAGTATTTTAAACGTCCTTGAATTATTTTAAATGTACTTGAAGTGCGATGAATAATTTAAAAGGTAACAATGTTATGAGAATTGTTTGTCTGTCAATGTTTCTTTTGCAGTGGTGTGGTGTTATTCCTGTAGTACATAATTATGTGAATTTCATTAATAAATATATTTTAAGCGATAATATGAAAGTAAAGATATATTTGCAAATTTTTTGGCATAAATAAATGAATTCTAATCTTCATACTGCATATACATATGTTTATATTACCTAACTACAGTGCTGGGACTTTGCCGTATCGCCTGACATAAAAATGACGTCATTCTAACATCTCGGTACAGCTTCTTGTATCGCTTGGCGATCATATGACGTCAATTTTCCGTCATGTGATTGCTAGGTGATACCACAGTCCCAGCAAGGAACTCTTGTTTTAAATAACCCAATAAATATCGTATATTGAAATTTTTGTCAAGAATCACATTTTAAGGTCCACATAATCAGAAAAATAATGATTATCTGAAAAAGTACTTGCATCCAAATTTACAAGTACTTTAGAAACTAAAAAAGTACTTGTACATTTAGAAACATTAAGATACTTGGTACTTATACTTGAAGCACTACCTTCCGGTACTTTGCCCAGCGTCTGCTTATCATCCAGTTAAAAGAAAAATATACCATCATCCATATTATAGCTTAAGTTGTAAAAATTACACATGTATTTTACTTTATTACTTTATTAAACTATAATGAAAATGACTTACTAATATTAAACAATTATTAAAAAAAACTAATTAAAACTATACTTAACTAGATAACACTAAGATTATTTATTTCCACTATATTACTAATTATTTATTTCCACTGTTTATGTCACTGTTTATTTATATCACGTTCAACTGTCCGCCTAGCGACCTCCACATCGTCTATATACTCAACTGACTCAACAGCGTCTGTATTCAATTGCTCGGACAGAAGTCGCACTTTTCACCTCACTATCTGTCTACTTATGTAACTAACAGTCTAACTTCCACAGCTTCAGTGTTACCGGCTGTCCGTATGCCACAATTCTTCACCACTACTGCCGAGTATCCACTTCCACTTGCCGTTACTGACCTCGTATACCTAGCTTCCCAATACTCTTCAATACTACCGAGTATTCTCTTTCACAGCTATCCCAGTATACCAGTAACTTCCCGACTCGCCGTTACTGTCCTTGTACACTATAGCTTCCCAATACTCGTCAACACTATCGAGTATTCACATCCACAGCTGTCCCAGTTAACCAGTCCTGAGTCCTCCACTCGACACTATACTGCATACGCTCACCACAATATTGCTGTGCTTCACTAACACTCTATGTGAATGTTTATATGTCTCTCTATGTAACTAACAAACTCCCGAGCATAGCTGTGCCCCTTTTATAAAGCTGCCATTACTTTCCAGAGAGCTCTAGAATGTTCGACCGCATAATAATAATACACACAAAAGGTTCAGGCGACCGGAAGTAGTTAAACACGTCACGGCTTGTTTGTATACGTAGCCCAGCTGCCAGCGCGATTGCGTTATCGCTGTACTTCGATGCTTGTTCAACGTAGCATCGGGGCTCTCTCTCTCTCTCTCACACACACACACACACACACACATACACACACATACACACACACACACACACACACACACTTTACAATATTATTTAATCAATGATGCATTTTTTTCAGAAAATAAAAGTAAAGCGTCACTAAAATAGCTTGCTAGTATGGATACTTTTAATTTAATTCACTTCGGATCTGTTTTACGCCCATGATTTTCATCAAATTATTTGTTATAAGAATAAATTTTATTAGCAACTTCAGTTAACTAAAAGTTTATACATATTATGTTAAAAAAAAACTATTTGTAAGTTATCTAACAACAATTAGCAGGTGAAACAATGTAAATAGTATTTATAAGCTAAATAAATTTATTAGAAACTTTAATAGGAGGGGAAATGTGGAAATCACAGGTTATAATCTCATGGTCTAGTAGTATCTATGACGATTTTGTTATATTATGCTGTTTTGAAATATTTATTTGTGTCCGGTAAATTTTCTTTGATGGGTGTACTTCTTTTTATATTTTTGTTCATGACTGTACGTATATTGGAATGTATTATCCCTCAACGGTTGTGGAAATTTAATTTCTACATTTTCGGTAAAGTGACAAATAAGATATTGAACTTTATAAATGGAACCTGAATTTTAAAAATATTTTTCCCAAGGCGTCCTAATCTTTCAATACAAAATACAGAATAATATTTCATATTTCAAGTAAACTTATAAATGGCATACTATACATACCTCGATACATACATACCGGCGCCTCCACCAAATTTTGTATATTTAGAAATTATAAATAATTAGATAGGTTCTTATAATTAAAAATGGATAAAAATATCACTTACAAAATGTTGGTACATGAGGCACGTGGCTAAGTGAACTGAGATATCGGTTGTAGTTCGGCTAATCCTAATAGGGTCCTATACCATTTTTTCTTTAATTTTTTTCTGTAAGAACAGGATGAAATAAGAATTTTAGTGCAAACGCGACTAAAAAAATTTACGTAATAAGCGAGATATGAATTTTTAAAGTTAAGAATTTCTTGCGTGACGTAGTTGGTACTTCCAGTGTTGTTAGTTAGTTGAGAGAACAGATTTTTTCCATGTTTGCATAGCTGAAATATTTTTATATAAAAATTGTACGTTATATTCACAAAGAAATTATTATTTAACATAAATAATAAGCATTTTTTCTTATTAAATTATAGTACATTGAAAAAGTTTGACATTATTATGACACAAAGTATGACGGCGGATGGCGCTAGTGTTTGTTTGTTTGTTTTGATTAGTTAACATTATTATTAATTTAATTAATACATATTACAAATTGATTTAATTATAAATACATTATTATTGTTAATATTACTAAATATTATAATTAAACAAATTCATGAAACATGAAATTGTAAATTCTTTGTTAGGTTATACAACAACATGACAGTTCATAATCTCTGAAAGGTGACCGCAAGAGACGCGCGAATCTCGTTTTTAAAATCGGGCGACCAATCAAATTCTTAGGACCTACCACGTCACACCTAATTAGTAATCAACTTTAATCGCTTGTAGTTGCGACCTAATCAATATTAAAACAAAATTTTTTCACTAATACTCATTAATTTATGTAAATTTTCGTTTTCTTATTTAAGATAGTTAAAATTTGACTATGGTATAGTACCCTATTGAATAGTTATTTACGTTATAAGGCACGAATTAGAAGTTTACGGACGAGGCGATGAAGAAACCGAGGCAGGAATTTCTAAATGAGTACTGTAATACTACTTCACGGCAGTATGACGCGTGCAATATTTTATTTCATGCTGTCTACGTGTTTTGAAAATTTATATTAATTCAAAACATGTCTATTTAACTTAGGTCACATCATCTTTGAATTTATGACGTTTCTGTGATTTTTTATTTGTATTATTTGTCCTTATTGTCAAAAAAGACAGCTGCATATTCTTTTGGTGATATTTGTGAATTATCGTGTGAAATATCTACAAAGTATAGCGAGGTTACGGTGAGGCTTGTTCCCACCAAGTTGTCAAAAAAGACTACCTTTTATTTTGAGATTGGCGAAAAGTGAACAACTTTTTACTCGTACAAGTACTCCAGGCATTAAAAAGTTTCCACCACCACAATTACTGCCGATGGGGCATGTGAACTTTTAGAATTGGTGAAAATTCTTATGTTAATCGTTTATAAGTTTCAAATTGTATTATTTAAAATAAATTTTGTCAGAAAATATGTATTACGTTTCTGGTTTCGTTTGTTAAAAATAAACATTCCGTGAAATGTTTCCATGCAACATTTCTCGGCCCCGGTACTGTAATATTGCCATTTCCCGTACTGAAATTAGCAACGTAAAGTAGTACACAGTCGGCCGAATGAAATAAACGGTATTTTAATTGGAATACGTACGTAGAGCACAGGTAGCAACCATTTTTTTTTTTTAATAATTATATAATATGGTACTCACGAGACAAATTTATTTACTATTGGGAAGAAATTCATGGATTACTCCACTTTTCAACAAGCTAGAAAATATTTTTCTACAATCATACGGGGGAAAGTTCTCTCAAACCAAAATAATGACAGTTTAATGAGTGTTTTTATTATTATTTTCTGGTTTATGCTAGCCCACTAAGGGCCGGTTGTTCCATCTATAATTAAACATTCGGTTAAAATTTAACCTATTGATAACTTCAGTTTGCGTTGTTCCGCATGCTGTTAAAAGTTATCAATAAGATAAATTTTCGTTAACGGCTAGATAGCTAACAGATAGTCAGACTACCAGTTATCCAAAGAATATCGTGTTCACGAATGAAAACACGAAGTGAAGAAAAACAGGGAATGTTTATGTTTAAGGAAAAATTGATATATTCGGTAGGTTTCACAAAATTTAAATGATTCTTTATTACAATTTCGGCGTTGCTGCCATCATCGGAAGTCTTACAAGAATTCTTGTATATCAGTGTGTAACTTTTTCCTTATTCATCATGTTTCACCGAGAACCTACAGCATCTTCAATTGACTTTAACGTTTGTGTTGTTTTGATGATATAATCTGTTTCGATAGTACGAGAAAGATGTGATACTTTTGGAATATGGGATGATTCAGAATTTTTTATGCGATTTCGAATGTTAAAGAATACAGTTCTTTATTTATTTTTGTGAGATAAAATAGAAGACCAATTTATGTTTTTACCGATTAAGTTTAAAGGAAGCATAATTTGAGAAATAACATTTATCTACATCTACATGATAATATACTCGTATTTAGCTGATATTGGAGGTATTCATAAATCAACCGCATGCAGAATAAAGTGTTTGTTTTTATTTCTTGGATTCTGCTACAACGAAAATTGAAATATTTTTTAAATGATTACAGATGTCTTTTTCTTTCCAAGACTCGGAATCTGTCTTATTGGAATAATTTATCTTATTTGTCGACTAATTTAATTGTATTAGTTATTTCCGCAATAGTAAAATTAACTGCTTTTTCTCTCTTTCTATTATTGTCACTAATTTTTGCAAATTGTATTGACACCTCTTCTAAACGTTCAAACTACAACTGCATCAAAACACAGAAAAGCGAAAAAATATCTAAACTTTTATTAAAATTGTGATAGCCAAGTTGCCAACTTTTCAAAAGTAACTTTATCCTAACACAATTTTAATCTTTTTGTTAGTTATCTGCCAGTTAGCTATCCGGAGAATAAAAAATCATGGAACAACCCAAAAATCTTATTCTCTGGTTAAGACGGTAGAATAAATTTATCTAGTAGATAGTAAACTGTTACTTTATCTGAACTTGGAACAACCGGTTAGATATACGTGATTTTTATGTTTGTATATGTGAATGCATAATATATACCGGGTGGAACATCATACCTGTGTACATAGGCGATTCATATGAGAAAAACAGTTTTTTCGTGCGCATTGCTCCCCAAATTATTTTAGACAAAAATGCTTCAAATAAATGTTGTAGAGCATAAAATTCTGCATCTAAATCAATAAACAGAATTACTTTTACATGCTTTGTAACGACACAAATTAAATAAGAAAATATTTGAAGCATTTTTGTATAAAATAATTTGGGGAGCAATGCGCACGAAAAAACTGTTTTTCTCATATGAATCGCCTATGTACACAGGTATGATGTTCCACCCTGTATATAGTATACTAATTTAAAAGTAGTCAAATTTGGTAATTATACAATTTACTAGGCTTGATGCATCGCTTGGCATTAATTAGGACGACGGGGACGCATCTTCTCCGGAGATTCCCGCTTTACGCCAGTGGAAAACCGTCAAATGATATATTAAAACGTGTTTCCCAAACTTTTTATTCTTGCGCTCCCCTTCAGACTTCAAAAATTCTTCGCGCTCCCTAACTCTCGACCATTCCACTAGATTTTGAACCCGAAATAATTAATTAATTTTCGTTTGCGCCCCCCTTGGAAAATTTCGCACTTTCTAGAGGCACGCCGCACAGATTGGGAAACACTGTGTTACAAATTTAGAACATATTTCGTAAGTTTTCTTATTTTTTGACGATAGCAGAATAGTTATTTGTATATCAAGGCCGCGAAATCACTCTTTAGCGTACCGAGAGAAAAATTGTCAATCTTGAGGGCGCTAAAGGATTTCGCGGACAAGGTGTACACAATAATTTCGCGGCCGCTACCATGACAATGGCCTCGAAATTCATTTCGCGGCCGTTACCATAACAACGGTCGCGAAATTGAATTTCGCGGCCTGTATTGCGGCTTCGAAATGCTTATTTCGCGTCCGGTTGCACAAAAAAATATTGTCGAATGAATTGTAGGTCTTAATGTTCCAATTTTTATTTATTAATAATATAAATACAAGGACGTTTCGGGCGTTAATTAGCATATCATCAGCTATAAAAAAAATTAAGGTTACATACAAAGCAAAAAATACAAAGTTTTCAACTCACCAAAACAAGTGTAGAGAATGTAAATGTAAACCAAACATTAATTTCTCTACACTTGTTTTGGTGAGTTGAAAACTTTGCATTTTTTACTTTTTTCCATTGGAACCTTAAAAAAACGTCCTTGTATTTATACTATTAATAAATAAAAATTGGAACATTAAGACCTACAATTCATTCGACGATTAATCCCAAGGAGGTTCCCAAAGAATATTCCAAGCAGAAAAAATATTGTTTGCAATACCTGCCGAAAACGTGATTCTGAAACTCCAATGCAAATTACGAAACTCACTATGGCCGTTTTGAAAACTTCGTTTCAGAATCACTGTTTTCTCGCACTTGGTATAAAAATAACTAATCCGGCTAGCTAATGTCAGTTCGATGAAATGTCATAGTCCTTTTGTAATAAAAACGTCCAGAACCAATTAGCATTGTGTCACGTTCATAGATTTCTATGTTCAAGTAGACAAGGCCCGGTGTCATAATAAAAGTAATCTATGATTAAATTTTAGTTCAAAAGTAAATTTATTTGTATGAACAAATTCAAATCAGTTTCTTTGTTTTTATAACATTAAATTACTTGCTATCAAAAATCCCGTTGCACTTGTTCAATTTATTAAATTTACTTTGGAACTAAAATTTAATCATAGATTAATTTCTTTATGAAACCGGGTCTAAACAAATTATGTTAAAATTATCAAAAAATATTAATAAAATTAATGATTACTGATTATTTATTGTGAGTAATATATACACACCTCACAGTCATAGCTGACCTCGGTTATCTAATTCAGTATTCGACTGTACTGGAGCATTTTCCGGCTCTGTACGTAAGACTATTATACTATTATTTATTGTTATAAAATCCGTCTGTGTATAGAGTTGCCAGCAAAAAATCGTTTAAATTCTTCTCTGTAGGTACATATTTTTTTATTTTTATCTACATGTTTGTCATTTATCGAACAGTTTGCTTTACTATAATTCCTGTGAAAAATCCATCATTCCGACGTTTATATATCTGTCACATTAACACAACCGTTGCCATTAATAACTTGGCTGACAGGTAAAAAACACAAATACCCTACGTGCGAATCTAGATTGATACAAAAAATATGTAAAGCTGAAGATAACAACACGCGTCCAGCGGCACCCGTTGCAGGAGGGAGTCTGTCATTAGCGCCCGAGTGGGATGGATGATTTATAACTCAGTACATTGATAGAGATGCAATGACGAGTACATTATGCGGGTTTATTTTGTGGAATATGATGCAGGAATTGTTGGAGAATGGTTTAGTATATTATCTAGAAATTTATTCGTAATTTTAATAGATGGTTGTCTAATTCTTTTTGGCGATTATAAAAATTAATAAGTTTTTTGTTTATAATTTCAGTTTTGAAGCTTAGAACTGTCATACAATTTTAAATAGTTGCGATAATAATGTAATTATGAATATCACTTTAAGTATGATTATTCCTTTCCTGAAATTAGTCTCCCTTGTTATAAGTTCTATGGTAGATGATACGTCAGTGCAATTAGAGATAATTAACCACAATCGGTGGTAGATGACGTCATTCGTGGTCTGGACAGTCCGGAGCAAGTCCCGAGTAATTCTGAAGCTTCAACTCCTGCCCACTAACCTGTTACACAGATGCAAGAGATGAGTAGATAGGTTAGCGTATCGATTTATTACGATCATATACATAACGAAGATGCAAATAAATTATTCTTATTATTATTATTTCATTTACTCGTAATATGTACAAATTAATGAAACGAATCAAATAATAAACATTATTGATTTTACAAAATGTCCTAATAATTAAATATGATATTAGTTGAATTAAATTGATTTTTTAAATTATCTCTCTAGCTATCGGGTACCGGCTAGGGACTGTAAAAAGGGCCTGCGCTAGGTGGCTGGCAACACACATTGTAGTACACTCCGTTCGCTATAAAGCTGGGTACACATATGAGGCAAGGCGAGCCCGAACGGATGCCTCGTTCGTGAACTGTTAAGCATCAATTTCATGATGACTTCGTTGGCGTGGTTAGCGTCTAAAATTTACCTTGCGCAAAGTGACTCGAGTTTATTATGGCGTTTGCGCTGTGCATTCTATTTGACTTATACAAATGTCATTCGAACTGTCACAAATGATTTTAATATTTTATTTAAAAAAATAAATAAATGGAAAAGCAAAGAAGATGATGCCGTTTACTTTTATTGTATCTTAATTCAAAAATACACTTTATGAATAACAGATTAACTTCTTCTTTTTCTATGGCGAATATTTTTCCATCGTTTCTGATATAGAACAACTGAAAATTATAAAGTGCGTGCATAATAAAATATTTATGTTGTAAATCATGTGAATACTTACGTTCACTATTTGTATCTTTTGCTACTTGATACCAGAATTCCGTCCGTAGAATTTGAAGATTCAAATGGTTCAATATCTAATTCAGAATCTTCAGACATGGTCTCGTCTGAAAATCCTGTGACATCTAATTTAAATTTATTAGGAAATTTTCTTCTATTTTCCTGAATTTTTACCTTCCGTCACCTTTAGGTAAGGAAGATATTGTCTTTGGTCAAAAAATTCGGTGGTGAGTTTTTGATGAATAAGCACGTTTTAGGGTCCCTAGAATACTATTTTACTATTTTTACTATGATGTGTGTGTTTGTGTGTGTGTGTGTGTGTGTGTGTGTGTGTGTGTGTGTGTGTGTGTGTGTGTGTGTGTGCGTGTGCGTGTGCGTGTGCGTGTGCGTGTGCGTGTGCGTGTGCGTGTGCGTGTGCGTATGCGTGCGTGTGTGTGTGTGTGTGTGTGTGTGTGCGTGCGTGCGTGCGTGCGTGTGCGTGTGGGTGTTTTGTGGGTGTGGGTGTGTGTATATGTATGTATGTGTGTCTGTGTGTGTATGTAACAAAATTTTCGATTTTCGATAACTTCCATACAATTCTAAAAATTATTCATGACGCGCCTGGCATATTCTTAGAGTGAACGGAGTCTAACGAAAACTGTAGCAAAAGTAAAAATAAAAGTAGAGTGTGTTGTCTTGAAGTCACCCTAGCGACATAACTCGCTAGAGTTCTAATCCCGAAATTATATACAGTACAGTACATTTACTCGTCGCAATAGACTTTGCACGTATGTACAAATTAATGAAACAAGTCAAATAAAAGAAATATAAAATAAATATATCATCACGGCATATTACCCATTGCTGGGTGTGCCAATCTGCTTTGTACACAGATTTCGGTATTGATGATGACACATTTGTACCGTGCGGGCGTTTACCAGGCGTAACCGCACGGGCCCTCAATGCTAAAAAAATTGCAATGTTTATTTTATTTTACATTTTCTTTACTTTTCAATTTAAAAAATCTGATGTGGCCAGCATATAACCTCTCGCCAGATATTTTACCGGGTTGTACGCATATTTGCAAAATCTATGGGATATTTTAATATAAATTATGTACAATACATACATTTTCTTTATATTCAATATCCTGAAATTTTCTCTTTCTACTTTCCTTTTCTTTTTTCTTTACATTCGTCATTTTTTCGCAAATTCCTTTTATATTCTTTTTTACGTATATTCTTTTGCGTTGTTGACTTTTTTTACCTCCCGCTATACCCTTGGTAAGGGAGGTATAGCGATCGTGCTAAAAATCGCATATCGAGATTTTGGTAAATAACCACATTTTAAGGTCCCTAGAATCCAATTTTAATATTTTCACGATGATGTATGTGTTTATGTATGTGTGTGTGGATCCTCCACTCTAACTCAAATACTATCATTCAGAAAATTTTGAAATCTTGTATTGCTCAAAATAGTTTTTCTTCGAAAAATACCTATAAATGTTATATTTTCGAGATTAATGTTATTATAAAAATTAAAGATTATTAAATTTTCTATAGATTTGCATTAATACTTTTTCTATATATTTTATGGATAAATTTATAAAGTTATCTATAATTTAAATCCCATGATCTACGCTTTAAACAAACAAAACGCAGTTATTCAAATGTATGTAACTTACAGACAAGTGAAGAACTAATCATTTCAAAACAATATTAAAAACGTTTTAAAAAGAAAAAGTAAATAGAACAATAGAAAAGGAATTCAATACCGTTTCCATCATAAGTATATACATATACATATATATATATATATATATATATATATATATATATATATATATATATATATATATATATATATATATATATATATATATATACATACATCTCTTAGCTTGCTGATGCGTGGTCCGAGTCAAGTTCCATGTTCCGTGCGTTCGAATTCCGCGCAACGATAAGTGTGATTTGGCGTTAAAAATAAAAATACTTATACATTTTAAGCCGGTAGTATGGCAGTGATAAAAAACTGGGACTGGGTGAGTCTGCTTCGAAACGGTAAACGGCGATAGTTGTATACAAGCTCTAAATTGATAGATATTAACAGAAATTGCCAAATCCTCATTAAAATAACTGTGGTGCATAAATGGGCAATTACTGGTATTTTTTTTAATTCTACTATACTACTGTACTTATTCGTTTAGGGGCCGCTTTAAATCAAATTCATTGAAGTCACGTCCCGTCTGTGAGGCATACAAAATACTGACGATGTAATGAAATAACTGGCCGTCTAACACGAGCGTTTCTAATCTATTCTCGACTTTATGTATGGCATCTCCTCCACCAATTTGCATTTCCCAAACCAATCCAGTTCGTTTTAAATTTCGTTGTCTCTTCTATTCAAATTAGTATCTCTGGAGTGTTATTAGGTAAACTACCCCACTGAGGGTGTAAGTAAGGCGATTTTAAATAAAACTTACGCTTAGTAGCAGGTGCGCGCGCTAGAGCGTGGAAAAAACTTCCCCAAGCGATGGAGTATGGTAATGAACGAGCAGCTAGCTGATCGCAGCGCCGAGCAAGAGTAATACCATTACCATACCTCTCCAATCAAACGGCAACGATAAAAACAGGCCAATTAGCTCTCCAAGAAAAATGTTATCCAAATGAAGAAAGAATAATTTCTTGATCGGTTAATGAACAGTTAAAGAAAAGTTTAGAAGTCGGGAATGGTAATGAAATTTTTACTTGTTTTATTGAGACAAGTTTTTATAAAATGATAAAGCAAAGTTTTTAATTTTAATTAAGTATTATTAAAATGATTAAAGTATGAACAAAAAATATCGTATTACTAAAATATCTTACTGATTTAAGAAATAACTGCGAAGATTTGAATTCAATGAATTATGAATTTATTATTACATAATAATTTTAAATGAATTCCATTTCTCAAAGGAAAAATTAACAAGTATAAGGATTGATTTACATTACCAATATGATCACTATTGATTTGCAGAACAAAAATTGCTGTGGGAGCTTCTTATGTCCCTCTTGTCGTTCGTCTAAATCTGAAGTACCGCGTATCTTCGCCATTTTTTCAAAATAATAAATAATATAAAATATATGGTTGTAATTAAATATAGAAACAACTGAATACGCGAGAAAGCAAAATAAACTCAATGTTCACCAACAAGCGATTTTGTGAAATTAAATCTCGTCTTGAAACTCACGATATAAGTATTTTATAACCTCGGATAAATCTCTGATGGAATAAACTATGAAAATCTTTCGTATAACCCTCGGATACCTTTATCTCGTGTTCTTATAAGTAAACATGAACGATGTGTTTTAATTCATACGTCTGACATATGTTAATAGAGTGTTCCATACTACTGTCAGAAACAAAAATATTGTAACGTCTATTTATTTGGGTGAAGTGTAAAAATCAGAGCAATATTATTAATTAATATAAATGTTAATTAAACAATAAATAAATTAAAAAGATAATAAAAATGACGGTTACTATGATTAAACAAATGTTAAATACTAATTTAAGACTAAGAATATAATTAAACACTAAGATTATTTATTTAAACAATTAACACAATACTATTTATTTACACGCTATTTATTTCTCTACGCGTTCCAAACTTAGATTGCCGGTCGATTGCAAACTGTTGTAGACTATCTACGCGATATTTATATCACTCTATTTACATCACCATTTAACTGTCTCAACTGACACACTACTGATTGCTCACGCCGCGATGCCTCGGCTGATAGCACTCTGTTATTTTAGAAAACTAATAGAAATTACTCGAACAAGGTCACGCCGCGCATACATCAGCCACCTGCGGCGAGCAGCAATTATGTTATCACATCACCTTGTGAGTAACGATTACGTGCTAGTATGTTCGACCAGTGGTGTCGGCATCACGCGCTATGCCCAGTGGCGTCGGGTGCTCTTTTGTTACAATATAATTTTTTTACTTTCAAAAAATTCATTGTTTTCATTAAAATAGGTTTATAATGTATGCCTTTTTTACACATGAAAGTGTGACAAAAGTGTACTTTTTTTACGCCAATGTATGAAATAATGAAACGCTATGGCAGTTTATTACACACTTTTATTGTAGACGTAAAAAAATTCTATGCACTAGAATAAAATTGTCTTATTTCACTCATTGGATTTGACTAACTCGCCTACGGTTCGTTCTGTCAAATTTTCCTATTCGTGAAATAAGACTATACTTTTTACTCATGTTGTATAAATAACTATTATATCATTTAACATCGTGAAACAATGTAAATTAGAAGTCAAATTTTGACAATAATGAACGCAAATAGTCTTACAAGGAAATACTTTTTTCTACAGTCTATATACAAAGTAGCCATTTGCGCTCTTTTTTGTCAACGCAAAATGTCACTTTGGCGCTCATGAGTGACAAAGTAGATAAAACGCTCGCTGTCCAAATTTCTAACTATACAATGTTGAGAAATGTCACTTACCTACATTCTTAATGGAAACGTTTAGTCAGGAACTAATGGCACTGTAGTTAGACATTCACCATCTTCACAAGTCAATCTGACATATAACTGCTCTATCGATATATTACATAATCAAACTAAATGCCGCACTGCAGTGAAAATAAAATAGGACATTCATTTACAAAGACTGAAATATAAAATTCTTAGACTAGTTTGAAACAATAGCTCAAGAAGAATGGAAAATAAGGATAAATTAAAATTAAGTATAAAATAAATTGTGTTGAGCTGCCACCTGCAAATGTTTGGCATTAACGCTCCCAATGGACTTCCACTTTTTCACTGCACTAATTTAATGTACTTGAAACAAATAAATTTTTGTTATGGTAGAGGACCCCATTGTGGCGACTGTAGAAAAAATCTTGTGTGTATTTTGGGCGCAAATAGCTATTATTTCTTCATTTCCAACCTAAGGTGATCCAACGTTATTTCTGGTATAACTATTGCTAGAATAAAGTTATACCTATCTCCGAAAGCTATGCCATAGTTTACCCATCAATTGTAAATATCGGCCTAAGTTTTACAAACATCGTACAAAAAAAAAAAAACTCAAAAGCATTTACACATCTATTTGCTCTTAAAATTGATAACAGACTAATTATTATTCGGTATGACTGAGATTTCTAGTACCTATTTGTTAATACTTAATCTACATCACAGTCGAGAAATTTACTCACATCACATGTTGTAAATGATTATTTCAAAAATATGATAGTATTAGTCATCTTAACTAATTACTACGGCTACTATATTGGTGCGTTTTAAAAACAACTGCATTTGATATTTTAGTTATACCATAGCAGCCTTAAAAGAGTAAATAAAAAAACATGCGAATTTAGTTCAACCAACTTAATGTATTTCTTTCTATCTCCGTATAATAAAATTGTCACGAAACTAATTAAATTTCCAATCTTTTGTATTGGAGAAAAAGAATAAAATGATTATATTAAATACTTTTTAATAGAACAAGTTTGATAAAAGGAAAACATGAAGTAAGTATTACAACCGTTTATAAATAATGTATGGAGTGAAATTTCTCGTTGATATTATAATAACTTGTAGTGTTATTCTCTTTCTATGATCTCTGATATAATCTCGCAGATGTCCGAGGCTTTCTCTGTTTGTTGCATAAGTCGCAAACCCCGCGAACACTGCAACTGCACTTTCTCGCTTCTCTTCTCACTCCGAGCATAATCCGATTCCAAGCTTTTAATGCAGCGGATTCCATTTTGTTCCAACTTTTATTTTTTGTCCAACTGAAAGCGAATGTAGATAACGTGGAAATTTTAAAGAGGATTTTCCAGGAATGAAAAGCCGATGGAAAATTGGAATGTTGAAAGAAAATTGTTAAGATATATCACGAAAACTCATTACTATTTCCATAATACATGACAAAATTTCGATTTTGTAAGAAAATTACGGGAAGATGAACAATGGAGAACGAATAAAACGTTTAGCGAAGGGAATGTAATTTTAAGAATATATTTTTAAGGGAAAATGAAAATATTTTTGCAGAAATTACAAAAGTGTTCTATTTATAACCAGGCCTTAAAGTTCTAGGTTGTATTTATTATAATTAAGACATACATTGGACATTTCAGGTAAATATTAGCCCATCATCAACTAAAATTTATTAACATAGTAACGAAATTAAAAATGCATGTAGGAAATTTTCAGCTCACTAAAGTCAGTAATAAGGTCCAAATTTATGTACATTTCTAAGGAGTTCCTTAGTATTTCCTTAAGAAAGTATTCCTTAGGCATTACTTAGTGTTAAGGATTCCTTAACCCTCGGTTACCCGCGTTAGTTTTAGTAACACGAGTGCCCGCGTGGTGTCTGAGAGACTCCATAAAGTTAAACCATAAAAATGGGCTGACAATGTTAACTAATTGTTTTATTAAATTAATATATTTATTATTCCTGTATACTTTTACACTAGTTATACAGGGTGGAAACGAACTTAATGTCATAAATTTAAGGGTGCGTAGTATGACATGTGTAGATTACAAAACTGAAAGAATTTTTTAAAATTCGAAAAACGAAAATTCGACTTTTCTTAAGGAAACTTTTTTTTATTGCTGTTTTAATTCATATTTCATTAAAAATGTGTTTATCAAAAATACATTCAAAATTAGTTGTATTATTAATAATTAAATTAAATTATCCTTAATAATTAAATTAAATACCATTTGCACCGAAATAATTGTGTAATAGGTACATAAAATATTTCATTATTCTCGGAAGTGTTAGTGACAAGTGATTTTTGCTGTGCTCTTGTTAAAAAATTATTCTAATTCTGAATTAGTGGATATGTTGTTGATTAATGGTGAAGTGGGACAAAACGCGGTTTTAGCAGCAGGTCTGTATGCCGAACGGTATCCTGGAAGAGGCCAGCCTGATCGCAGGATGTTCATCACAGTGACACAACGTCTTCGCGACACAGGCAATTTATGAAGAAATAATTGACGAGATGGCGGCGGTCGCAGACTACACAATAACATTGAAGATGAAGTCTTAGACTTGGTGCATGCTAACCCGGAAATTAGTAGCAGAGGAGTAGTGTCTCGTGTTGTAGGAGAAATACCTCACACGAGTGTTTTGAAAATTTTACACAAGAATGATTATCATCCATACTATTTTCAACGTGTTCAAGGATTAATGCCTGCTGATCACCAAGCAAGAACGATATTTTGTCAGTGGATTCTGCAACAACATGCTGCAACTTTTAATATTACTTCACTTATAATATTTAGTGATGAAGCAATTTTCACACGTGACGGTGTCCATAATTTCCACAACATGCGTTATTGGGCTCAAGAAAATCCACATGTTGTAGTAAGAAGTAGTTTGCAACACAGATTTTCATTAAATGTTTGGGCTGGTATCTTAAATGGAAATTTGCTTAGACCATACATACTGCCCAACAGATTAAATGGTGACCAGTATTTGGAATTTTTACAAAATGTTCTACCAGTATTATTAGAAGATGTTCCCTTACCCCATCGTCAACATGCATGGTTTCAGCATGATGGTGCTCCTCCTCATTTTTCAAGAAATGTGTGGCAAAATTTAAATAATACCTATGAGAACAGGTGAATTGGCCGTGGAGGTCCTGTATCATGGCCACCAAGATCACCTGACCTCAATCCCTTAGATTTTTATCTGTGGGGTCATTTGAAGTCCTTAGTGTATGATAATCAAAACCCTCCTGAAACTGTTGAAGAATTGAGGATGCGGATTCAAAACTGTGCTGAAATTATTAAACAAGAAAATCATATGAACCTGGCATGAAGTGTCTCATTAATTCAACGTAGTTCATTGTGTGTAGCTGTGGGAGGTGACAATTTTGAACAATATTTATGAGTTTTGTGTTTATTCTTGAATTGATTTTTAGGTTAAGTTTTTTCATATTAATATTGTTCCATGAAAAGTTTCTAGTATTGTTTTCAGTTAATCCATTCTGTATTTTTTTTCTTCCTTTATAAAAATAATTCTGCGAAGTATTGATATTAACTTATTAATCTTTGATATGGTTCATTGAACTTTCAAATTAAATTGTGTTAGAAATAATTGAGATTTGCTTATACAGAAACATTACGTAAATTAATTAAATTAGTTTCAAGTATTAAAGTTTAATGAGAAATACCCTTAAATATGCGAATTTTTAAAAAATTCTTTCTGTTTCGTAATCTACACATGTCATACTACTCACCCTTAAATTTATGACATTAAGTTCGTTTCCACCCTGTATATTGAATTTTGCTGCTTTAAATACATTGAACAGATTTTTTCAAGGAAATATCCTTCTAAGAAAATAAAAGTTCAAATAAAATATCTAAAAAAAATATTACGCAATTTATGATTAAGTAATCAAATTATATGCTCAATTTATACTTTAATATTACAAATAAAATAAAAAACAATTAAACATATTTACGTGGTCGTAAACCTAATTAAAACACGAATAACAACATGTACTCTATTAGACACCATACGAACAAAACCTCTAGTAAATACCCTAAACCTCATGTGAATTCACTGAAAATCGAATGAACAATAGTAAAGAGCACATTAGAAAGGTACATAGCTCGGAAAGTCCGTGCTGCACTATTTAAGAAAGTTATGAGCAATGTTTGATGGAGTGGCGTCTGACTGTTTGACACGCGCGTATCGGAGGGTTAAATAAAAACATATAAATGAACCTTCCTTGGCCTCTCCTTTATTAAGGAAGAACTTAAGGAATCCTTATATAATAACAACAAATTAGGAACATTTATTTTAATTGACAAAAATTGAAAAGGAATAAAAGTACGTAAAACTCAACTTAACGTTGTAATTTGTTGGTTACAACAATCAGTTGAATAAAAGGAAACTCATAAGACTTTTAATATTTTGAAAAAAAGCAATAATTACTAATATAATTAAACTATATATTAAAGGATATTTATATTAGACGTCTTCCATAACTATTTTTATATGGTTTAGTATAAAATAATTAAAATATAAATCAAAATGAATATCCTTCACCAACCTAATCATATCATAAAAATTCCTAGATTGTAATTCTGAATATTAAAAAGATGATATAATTATTACTTCACTTTTCTTGTTCATATGTTCATATTAGACACATATTAGTAACCAAAATAATGTGTTTTGAAGTAATCTCATCTTGTCTTCATAATAATTAAAGAAATAAACTATAAACCAATAAATGGGTATAAAATTCATCTGTATCATAATCATAATCTGTATTAAAATGAAAAAGAAATCTGTATCATAATGATAATCTGTAACTAAATGTAAAGAAAATCCGTATCATAATGATAATCTGTATCGAAATGAAAACAAACTCCATATAATTATTATCATGTATTAAAATAAAACTCTGCATCATAATGGAGAGTCATTCAAGTACAGACAACTGGCAAACTATTCCAATAAGAGCTTGAAATTTGAACACGAGTGCAAAGCAGCGAGTGGGCGAACGAACGAGTGCTTGAATAGCCTTTTGTAATGGGTTATTTATAGTAATTTCTCTGCTTCGGCTTTCATTTAAATTATTTCTTTATACAAATAGTAGACAATTTCCATTAAGAGAATTTTTTTGATAGAGTAGTTAAGTTGGTAACATGATTCGTGTTTTTATTCTGTCCGTTGGCAAAGATATTTTGTGAATTTAGTGCAGTCATACCAATCCCAAATAACAAAATATTACAAAAAATCACTTAATAATAAAGCTCCTTCTAGCATCAATAAGCACGCTAGAATATGTCATTTTAATTCCGAAACAGAAAAAATAGTTATTTTTTATACAAGGCAATAAAATTATATTTTATCGACGAGCGGAAAGTTTAATTCACAAGCGATTTCGTGAGTTGATAATTTAATTTTATCGTCGTGTATAAAGTTCAATTTTTTTTTATATAGCAGATATAAAAAAATAATAGGAAATATCAATTATAAATAAACACAATTTGAATCCCAGTCTGAACCTATGTTGATTATTATTGATTTTGTATGTAAATAAATAAGAATTAAAGTATTTTATTTAATTTTGACGGTTTAAACTGTCATTATTAATTTTTTTAAATCCCACTCTGTAACAAATAAAATATCGCCAGGCATGAAAATAACACTCACCACAGTCTCTATGTGATAGATCAACTATTTTTATTATTTTCACGACACAAATGACAGGAAATAAAGCTTGTTTATAATTTATAAATAAACGACTTGACGTCTTTCAACGGCGATTGTCACTGCCTACGAATTGATTAGTTTTTTATTTTGCCATATTTAAATATTATAATGTTTTTTATTATTATTTCTTCAAAATTGGGTAAAATATTGTATAAACCACGTTAGTTAAGAATGTTTATACACTCAAAGAATTTAACCCACTCGCCCTACGGGCTTGCGGCTTAAACTTTCTTTTCATGAATAAACATTATCTTAACTCATTTGGTGTATAAATATCTATTATTTACCCTTGGTGTTAAAATGCTACTTTATCTACCCTTACCGTTAAAGTACTACTTTATGTACTATTTTGAGCTATCAGTTATAAAAAAATTAACCAATAAATACAAGGATATTTAATAATAATAATAATAATAATAATAATAATAAATTTATTGCCCAACAGTATACAAGAAAACCAATTACAGGACAAAGACAGAACAAAAATAAGTAAATAAATATATGAATTACATAAGTAAATAAATATACAGGGAATTTATTTTAATGTGCAACATATGAGGCGATTTCGGGCGACAACCGTTCACTTGCGGTATGTTGCGTTCTGGTACGTTCACACATTCGGGCGCTAGGAACAACGTACCCGGTATGCTTGGATCAGTGCTCACAGCTGAACGGGTTTGCGAGTCGGGTCAGCTCTCTGTTCACTATTTCCATCTCATTTTATCATGTCTATTTTTGAAATGTCAAAAGTCAAAACAGTCGGAGTCGTGGTCTTATGTCAAACAGGGTGACATTATTTTCGTTGACTCTTTTTTGGACAAATATGGAAAGAACTATCTTTCTCCGTTAATGCATTTTAATCGTCAGACACTATTTTTGACAGTTTTAAATGTCGCAGAATATACACAACCACCAAGCACGGTGTCAACAAGCGCCGCCATTAACCATATCATACCGTAACTAACCGTAAGTAATCCGAAGAAGTGAACAAGTATGTCGCCCGAAATCGCCTATGGTCAATCACTTCCATGGTTACTACACACTACTGTCAAAAAGTGACAGCAATGTAATATTTGTCCATTTTAAAATGCAACATACAAAAATTTGTATCTATATATTTTCAATACTAATTTCCAATAAATTAGCCTACACACTATTAACAAAAAATCAAAACTTTAATGTACCACATCTTAACAAACTTTGGCTTACAAGAATTCATAATTTTAATGTAATAAATTTTCAAAAATACCTCCATTCACACTGAGGCAATATCCTAGTCGCTCGTAGAAAGAATTAATACGTACCATTTGTGATGTGTTCTGGAGGTATCTCCTGTGCTGCAATACTATTTATAATGTTGCATTTTAAAATGGACAAATATTACATTGCTGTCACAGTAGTGTGTAACCATGGAAGTGATAAACCATATGTTGCATTTTAAAATAGATTCTCTGTATAAATATGAATATAAATATGAATATAGAGCCATCGATGAACAACACGATTAAATACAAAACTGCATATACATAGCAATATTTATAATGAAATACATTCTTTCGGCAGTGTTACACGTGAAAAATGAAATAAATCAATAAATAAATAATCATCACGGCATATTACCCATTAGGTGTGCCAATCCGCTTGTACGTAGATATCGGTAATAATGATGACGCATTTGTACCGTGCGGGCGTGTATTAGACGTCACCTCACGGGCACTCATTCCTGGCGTGGAGAGTGCACAACAGGGTGCAATTTTGTGCCTTTTAAAATTCGAAATTTAATATTAATTGCTAAAAATGAACCTCTATCTAAGTTACAGAATAGGTATGAATAATGGATATTTTTGTTAGCTACAAATTCTGTATTCATATGAAGTAGTTTATTTCAATCATTTTACTATCATAGTTAGTAGGTTTAATAGTATTTAAAATTTGTCATTAAATCTTACAGTGAGTAGATTTTTGCAGCAATTTCAGCGCATAAAGCTGGCAATTTTGTTGGTATTTAGAGTGCATTTCCTCGATATTAAATTATATTTCCATGCAGCAAACTAATTTCAAACTAATCACGAAGTGACCTGGTGCAAACTAAAGCTAGTGTGACTCCATCATACGAGTTTGTAACTTTTACGCTTTTACCTCATACACTTAATTACATATTAACAATACTTACATGTCACAGGCTAGTTTGTACTGATATTTTAGTTAGGAACGAAAATAACACAAACACAAACCTTCATATTCTTGACAATAGAAAACTTATTTAATATGCGGTGTCATTTATTTAAAAAGATAAAACTGGATTCCAAAACTGATTATACCTTTTTCCCCTTAACAATGAATTAAATAATCCGGAAGCAAAGAAGCAGAATAATGTAGCATACATGTATACTATGGGTGACATGGTATTGTGCCTGATCTCGTATCTGGGAAACCGGGTTCGATCCCGATCGACGCCAAAATTATATCTAATTTTAATTGGCATAAAAGGGACACCTTTGGTACACTATTCACGCCAGCAATGAGTGCCCGTGAGGTGACGCATGGTAAACGGCCACACGGTTTGAATATGTTGTCATCATTACCGATATCTGCATACAAAGCAGATTGGC
>OY720456.1:43318896-43333896 GCA_963082715.1 Harpalus rubripes | reverse complement strand
CGATAAATGGAAGTGATACTTTACTTGAAGCCCATAACAGTTTTTAATAAAAAAAAACTATATTAAAATATAATCCAAAACTTTTCAATTTCAGTATTTAAGACTTTTATATCATGGGAAACAAAATCTTAGATTTTGGCTAAACTTAATCAATCAAAAGTGATACTTTACTTGAAGCTCTGAACAGAATTTTGTGAAAAATATAATAGGATATATACCAAAACTTGTCAAATTTAGTATTTATTTATATGAAGGGGAGCAACATATTAGATGTTAGATAGAATTGATAAACCGGAAGTGATACTTTATTTGAAGCTGTGAATTTTTTTTTGTGAAAAATATATTATGGCATATTCCAAAACTTGTCAAATTTAGTATTTAAGACTTCTATTTAAAGGGATGCAACATATTAGATTTTGGCTAAAATTGATAAACCGGAAGTGATACTTTATTTAAAGCTCTGAACAGACTTTCGTGAAAAATAAATCGATACAATCCAAAACTTTTCAAATTTGGTATTTAAGACTTTTATATTAATGAGAACGACATATTAGATGTTTTCTAATATTGATAAACCGGAAGTACTACTTTACAGGAAGTTATAAACAGATTTTCTTGAAAAAATATATTGAAACATGATCCAAAACTTATCAAATTTGTTATTTAAAACACGTGTATAATTTGAAACAACATTAGATTTTGACTATACCTATATGATAAACCAGAAGTGGTACTTAATTTGGAGCTCTTAACAGATTTTCGAGGAAAAACATAATAAAATATAATCCAAAATTTGGTATTACAGACTTTTCTATTTATTGGAACGACAAATTAGATTTTGTTTACGAACGACAAAACCGGAAGTGATAATTTACTTAAAGTTCATTGCTATTTCAAACATGGAATTGACGGGAAGTCATGTGTTGGCCACATCAGGTTTATTTTTATTTATTTGGAACCGCTTTAGGTCGCGGCCGGGTTAAAATCTGACTTGACCTTTTTTAAGGATCTCCCTAATAAATATGCTGGATCCTGACCTATAAAAATTAATAATACTTTTGTTTCGCCATTATAAGTGAAATATACTAACACAAAGTAAGCTCATCCGCTTAGGCAATTATTAGTCAATCACTCATGCGAAAATAAAAGGCATATCTTGCAAAATGCTTAATTTTTAAGAATATAAATTAGAAGTGAGCAATTTTTAGATCGAATATTTCCACACCACCAGTACTTCGTGGTAAATTTTTCAACGAAAGATTATTTTCTTCACAGACGGTTAGTAATATGTGTGTTTCTAACCTGGGAAGTGACTTATTGGTAACAACAATATTTCTTAATATTTTTTTTCTAAATCATTTAGCTTTTGAGTTAAAATTCTTTAAAGATTTGTCACAAATTTAGTTATCTGCCTTTAGAAAACATAGTTGTTGCCAGACTTCAAGTTGGATTCGCACAGCACAAAAATATAAGACTACATGTAAAAGTCCGAGTTAAAAATTCCTCCAAATGAGCGAGATATTAAGATCTGAATTTTAAATTTGCTTTGTGATATAGGTAATGTGTGCATACCAGAAATAAGCGTAGTTGAGGCGAAATGGGGGCTAGGCTTCACAGAGTAGGAGAAGGAGTTCATACTTGCATCCTATTTGCTCAAACACGCGTGTATATGGCCTGCGTCATCAAAAGCAGTACAAGCTGTATTTTTTAGAAGGAGTAATTTATAATAAAAAAATGGAGTTTTCCTTATCCTTTAACTATTATCATTCATATTTTCAATAAATTTTACTATTTTTAATTAAGGTGGAATAGCCTATTAATAACAAAAAAATTATTTATTATTAATAAATTTGTAGTAGTATAATTTTTAAAATAAACAAATTTAAATTTTGGGAAACAGAATTATAAAATTGTGTATTAAAACAGGCTTCCCAGCGTGTTTGAACAGAGGAACTGAATACAGAGTATAGTTACGTTTGTCAACATGACATATTATAATAGATGCCCAAAGTGGCTACAGTTAGTTTTAATACGTTATTCAAAAAATGTAAGTACTCGTGTGCATTTAAACGAGGTGGCATTATATGAAGACCAATGAGTCGTCCATTTATTAACCCACCCAGCCCAAACATTTAATGAAAGTTTTTGTTGAAAATTGTGCTCCCTGCAGCATGAGAATTTTCGTCTGTCCAGATATGTATGTATTGCGCATATTAAAGACACCTACTCTAGTAAATCCAGCCTCATCAGTGAATAATACAAGTGATCATTTTTTTTTTTTGAAGCTCTTGAATTTCTTCGAATACCCAATCGAAAAATTGAAGTCTGCTAGATAGATCTACTTGCTGCATACATTGATCTTTTTGCACATGGTATGGATATAACTGTTGCTCTTTTAAAATATTCCAAATTGTCATATGTGACTGAGCCTCGACGTTATTCAAAATAGCCTCTTCAACATTTTCAACGTGTTGAGGAGGTTTCCCTGCGACGATCTTGAATGTTCCATAATTTCGAATATGTTGTACAACATTTACAAATGTGCGAGTATAAGGAACATGACGATTTGGAAAACGTTCCATGTAAATTCGTAGAGCTTCCCCATAAGTAATTACAATGTTTATATATTCGCTATTCGTAAACGTAGGCCTTTTGACAGTTTTTATCTTGGCCGAATTTATTTGGAACTTTTCGAGTTACTTGGCAGGTTAGTTGTGTTTTATTGGCATAATTTAAGTAACCCAGAACTGATTCTGAACTGATACAACTCATCCAGCTGTTTTTTTGTAGTAGATCCAATCCGTCTCTCTCTTTCTAAACAGTTGAGTGCTTTATTTATTTCTTAAAAACAAGTTAAAAAGGGTCAATTATACCACCATACCAATGATGGGAATAAATGACATGAATTCGAATTTTCCGCCAAATTTTAGAACTGTATCATTTATTTGGAAGTAACCCAGGTTGGTTGAAGATCAGTTCAAGATAGAACCTGAAGTTTCCAAATAAGTACGGCCCTTATAAACCAGTTTATTACTAATGTAATTTAATTGAAATAACTGACAGGATTGCCAATTGCAAAAACAAAATTTTTGTTAGCTATTGCTACTGCATTAAATTATTAGAAAAATTTACGGGGTTGTACAAATGCTAAAAAGTATGCGATTTCGGAAAAAAAGTTATTAAGAAATATTGTTACTCGCGACGAGTTATATTACAGGTTAAATTTATTGTACTTATTTCATTTCCACCCTGTATGTAACAAATAGAGAATTTAAAATTCTTCAATATTTTTTTTGCTCTTGTCGTTAATTAATTGAACAATGTATTTAATAGTGTGATTCCTAATGCAGCTCGCTTGATGACAATAATGGTTTAAGGTTAACAAACAAAATTTACACAATATATATATATATATATATATATATATATATATATATATATATATATATATATATATGGATAATGGATATCTCGACCAAAAAATTTAATACATTATGTGTGCGTTAGGTATTTGTACAACGCTCGGTTTTATTTCAACACTCCGCTACGCGTCGTGCTTCAATATAAAACCTGGCGTTGTAAAATAACACCTACCGCACGTATAATATAAATAACTATTATCTACGACTACCTTAAAAGTTTATACTTTACACATCGTAAACAATGTTAAAAGTTAAATTTCATCAAATTTTTCCTA
The DNA here is from genome assembly GCA_963082715.1 of Harpalus rubripes. Classification (NCBI taxonomy): domain Eukaryota; kingdom Metazoa; phylum Arthropoda; class Insecta; order Coleoptera; family Carabidae; genus Harpalus; species Harpalus rubripes. Next base: position 43,330,199 of record OY720456.1, on the reverse strand, counting down.
TTATGACGTAATTTGAAATATTAATATACTTTAAAAATAATATTTCTGTAAAACTAGAAAGTTATGTGACATAACATATATTTTCGTAAGTAGTTTTAAGAACTTTTTACTTTCAGAAAAAAAAAGTGGTATTCATATCATAAAACCGAACTTTACACACTTGTCACATAAATAACTATTTTGTAATAGTATAAATTGCCAACAAAATAATATTTAGACGAATTTTTTTGAAGAATAACTGTTTACTGGTTCAAGTGAAATACTACTTCAGAATTTTATTAATTTTTTGTGGACGCTAATCAGCTTTTCCCATTAATGTTGAAATTCGGAATACAAAGTTTCATAGGTTTTATTTATTTAGTATTTGAAGAATCGCCTGACTAAATCCCCACATTCACACACAAACACAATCGTAAAAATGTTAATATTTCTCGCAATGTAATATACTGCAATACCAACGAGTGCTATACACATAACAATCCTCGTAAATATGGTCATTCATTCTTTGATCGTATTGAACCACTCTTTGGGTAGTTATATATTAATAATAATTGTTTTATACAGTGTGTCATGTGCATGTACAAGACAATATACTAGAGAACCAGATAATAAGACAGTGTGACACCACGTAGAAGGTTAGCAGTGCATATTAATTATTCCTAAGATAACAAGCGTATTGTAATTACAGAAGAGTTAATTACTTGTTGTATGAATACTATGTTAACTTCGTGATTTTAGATTTATGAGAAAGAGATTAGTTTTGCATTCTGTATAAAACAAAATAAAAATGTCATACATATATACAATTTTCACATTACATATATGAGAATAATAAAGTTATATAATATAAACGTAATCAATATGTGTTTCATCGTTGTTCATCGAGATGTAAATATTATAAAATAATTATTGTGATTAGTATGAAAAATTGAGTTTCAGATTTAACTGGATTTTGGAGTAAAATTAAACACCACTGAAAAGAAATGAGGTATGCCTTAAAGTTCTGTACTATTTTATCTAGTAGAAACATAAAAGTAACAGAACGAACAAATGTCAAGTATTATACTTTATCTAATTATGTTGGTGACATGACAATGAAAAGTTTTTAAAAAAATGTAATTTATTGTATATTACAGAGACGTAAAGACATAAAAATACAAGTTTCTCAATTATATATATATATATATATATATATACATCTATGATGACATGCATAAGGTGCCATCTTCGTGTAGACTCAGGAGAGTCGATAGTACCGTATTCGTAACTATCTATATGTTTCATTGACATTTGTCTAACAGAATTTAAATATACATCTACAAATACACTTTAATAGATTTATATAAAATAAAATGAAAAAGTAACTAAATTAATCATAAATTAATTGTCTTCTCATACGAGTAAGTATTTTTTTGAAATAATTTTGCAATATTCCGCACGGCTCGCATATTTGAAGAACTAGAAATATTACCTTTCTCTTACTTCCGTGTTTGTATATCTTATATGCTTGTTGCTTAATAAAACAATTAAATTTAAACATCACAACGCAAGACGCAAGGTGATATTCATAATTACAATACCAAACAAAATTCACTCATTCGAACGCCATCACACAGACATGTCGAATTTAAATCGAATCCGTACTACATATCTATAATTTTATATCACAGTTATCAGAAAATATAAAAAGCATATCAGATTTTAAATTGCACAAAAAACAAAAAATTTAAATAATTTTTAATGGAAAATATATTATATTCCGTAAACTAATATCTTATATATTTACGTTATTGCTTTCTCTTATTGTATTAATTTTTTGCAATGATTTTTCCCATACTGTATATACTCCAGAGGAACAATAAATGATTATTATTTCTAAACCAGAGCTTTCAGAAAACAACGGTAACAATAACAATGTACAGTGCTAGGAAATATTTTTCTAATTTTTCTACATACTATTCCCTTTGTTTCTAGTTCGTATATATTTTTTATTTAGATAAAATTCTTTTTCTTACTTGTTTTTTAATAATATACAAATATAATACACCAGTAACATTAAATGAGCTTTTTCCTCCGCGTTTGAAATTTACTAAGATAAATATAAAATTTTGTTTTATGTTTACCCCGTAAATTTTAAACGTTAATATATGAAAAAGTAGGTACTGTATTTAAGAATATTTTTCGTGTTAAAAACAAATATCACTTTTCGGTAATTTTATTTTTTTACTCTTACATAATATTTATACGTAAAAAAAATCTGGTGTGGCCAACACAATACCTCCCGCCATGTACCGCTCGAGTCACAAAAAAGATTAAGCTAATCCTTATTTTTGGATTAGTGATTTTTACTCTAATTATGGCAGTTTATTTCTTAAAATATAGTCTAATCTGATCCAAGTAACTACCTTTTTTGATAATAAAATGAAGATTAAATTTTAAATACTGGGATAAAATGGAATTCACTAATCTAAAAATAAGAATTAGCTTAAACTTTTTTGCAAATCGTTAATTTTTATTAATCTAAATACGTACCTATTTACATAATATGTTGGAAACTGTATTGATTTCCTTTCCTATTGTTCTATTTACTTTTTTCTTTTTAAAACGTTACTATAATTAATTTGAAATGATTAGTTCTTTAACAGTGACATTTATCTGTCAGTTACATACATTTGAATAACTGCGGATTCAAGTTTTGTTTGTTTAAAGCGTAGACTCCGGGATTTAAATTATAGATATTTTTATAAATTTATCCATAAAATATATAGAAAAAGTATTAATGCAAATCTGTAGAAAATTTAATAATCTTTAATTTTTATAATAACATTAATGTCGAAAAAATAACATTTAAAGGTATTTTTCGAAGAAAAACTTTTTTGAGCTTCTAGTAAAGTGCCATTTCCGGTTATCCGATTTACACCAAAATCTAATGGGCTTTTTCCATTATAGAAAAGTTCGAAATACAAAGTTTCAAAATTTTCTGAATGATAGTATTTGAGTTAGAGTGGAGGTTCCACACACCCATACACACAGGCATCATCGTGAAAATGTTAAAATTGGATTCTAGGGACCTTAAAACGTGGTCATTTACCAAAATCTCGATATGCGATTTTTAGCACGATCCCTATACCTCCCTTACCAAGGGTAGCGGGAGGTAAAAAATGAATATTTATATGGTAAAACCGCAACGTATATAAAAGTAATAATGTCCAAAGTTACTTTATATACAATATTACTTTCCAGTCGTCACACTAAATAATTGTTATTGACTGCATTATTAAAATAAGAAATGTTAAATTAAAAATCTGTAAGTACGTACGAGATTCTTTATACAACATTTTTATTTTCTATTTGGTTTTACCAGAATGAAATGAAAACAGTGTTTCACATTACATCAATATTTTTCTGTTTCGTGTTTATCCTAGTTGAGCCTATGTAAACTACGTTTGTATTTTGCACATCTTTCAAATGTTTCGACAAATTATAGATAAATTTGCAAGATCTTTAAGTAAATTTGTAAATAATAATAAGTAACAAAATAACTTCGTCAAATATGCATATATATATATATATATATATATATATATATATATATATATATATATATATATATATATATATATATATATATATATATATATATATATATATATATACCCGTATAGCTTTGTGCGAAATAGGTACTTAGAATTCTAGCATTAATGCTACTTATTGTTCAGATTATTTCCACAACTGTTAATGAACTTTATTAACTCAATATACCGTACAAAGAAAAATAATTTTACTTCCGATTAGATCTCATTTGCAAGGAAATACAGTGGCTACAAAGCCTATCCCGGTATATTTACATTCACCCAAGCATTAAGTATTTCTCCGTATTACCATGGCAGAATCAGAATACCAGGTCGGACCGTGTATACCCTGGGCACAAAGGACAACATACTCCACCCGGACCAACTCGAATACGGGTTGGATCGGTTCGTTTGCACCATTATTCAATGGTACAGTGCAATACAAGCACAGTCGACGCCACAAAACACATAGAAAGCTTAACATCAAGTGGGCTCCCCAACTTTTTAATTGGATTTCGATGTTGGGTGACTCTTTAATTCTATTACTCTTATTCAAATTATTGTTGTTAGTGGATGTTACATTAGATGAATTGGTGGTAATTATTCATACAGTTCCTTTTATATTTTAGTAATTGAGGTTTTAAAGCATGCCCTTATTTAATACTTGTTTCTCAGTGGTACCTGTTGCGATCTCTTGTAATGTGGTACAAAACACAACAATATTAATATTATTATATCAGTATTACTAACTATGGTCATACAAATACATCTAATTAAAGATTTAAGACTTTAAATACCTAATGATACTACCTATGTCCCATAATAATTTGTGCATTAGTTTATATGTAGCTTGTGCCTCAATAGTTATTACATTTGTAAATAACTAACAAAATCATGACAGAAATGTTTACAATGATAATAATATTAATATAATTATAATTAAATTAAAGTTTAAAAATTATTTTTATTGCTTCGAAAATGGCACTATGTTTCTATTTCTCACCTTTATAGCGTTTAAAAAAAAACATTTAAAAAAATAATTTGTAATTGTTTATTTTCTTATTTCCATATACTGAACTTGCTATTTAAATTTACATAGCTGATAATAAAATAAAATTAAAATCTGAAATATGTAAACTATTCCAGAGCATACTAGTAAAATTAAGTTCTTAAAATAATTAAGTAGGTATATTGTAGCAAATAAATTTTAGGAAGATGACCACTGAAATATGTGGATTAAATTTATTATTTTTTTGTAAGTATTATAAACAGAGTGACACTGAAAACGGGCCACTCAAAAATAAGTTTTTTATTTATAATTATTAACAGTCGCCTGTGGACCTTTGTAGTGACCAGACGTGTTAGTTATTCTCTGCATACAATATTATCTAATAATTAACCATTCGATATAAACAACAAATTACATACTTGTGTATAGTTACGTGCAAGTTAAAAAGTTACATCATATTGCGAGCTATGCTAGATGGTCCACTAATTTGGTGGCCGCCAAAGTAATCGTAATGGCAAAAAATGCACAACAGATAAGTATCCCATGGGCTTCATTAAGCAGCCAATCATCGTACCAACCACCTATGTTTGATGAAAACTATAGAAGCATTCAGAAACAAAGACCAAGAAATAAGAGAAGAAAACGATGAGATGAGAAAAATAATTTTCTCTCTCCAACCAAAGAAGAACCACCTACTGGAAAACTCTGAAGAACAAGAAAAAATTGTAACAGAAGAAACAGCATGAATTGTGCAAAGACATAAAAAGAGAAAACTATGCGAGACGCCAGCGAAGAAGAACGCTAATCAAAATCAGAAACAAGCAGAAGTGAAACAGCACAAACCGCCGCCTGTAGTTGTCAGCAATATTAAAGATTACAGTCAGTTAAATCGGGCAATAAAAAAATGGAACTGAACTACAGAACAATGATGAATATTAATCGGGTAAAAATCAATTAGATACCGAAGTAGAATACAGATCATTAACAAAGTTTATAAATGAAACAACAATGGCACACGTATGAAAATTAACTATTACGGCCAATAAGGGTAATGGCTATCCACTCTCACCCCTCCTGCCAACCAGCAGAAATTAAAAGCGAGCTACAACACATGGGCTACAAGATATTAGATGTGCTCAATAAATAGAAAAAAAGAGACCAATAACGACGGGAAAGTAGTTTTAAAACCACTCCCGTTATTCATGATAACCTTCCACAACGAAGAAGATATCAACAAAATCCGTCAAATCCGCCATTTGTGTCAGATGAATGTACATATTGAAGCACACAAAAATGCGAACATATGCCGAAATGCGTTAAATGCGTAGGAGAGCATCTCACTGCTAACTGCACGAAACGAGCAGAAGAAAAACCAAAATGCACAAATTGTGGAAAAGAACACCCAGCAAATTACCGCGGATGTATAGTTGCTAAGAAACGCCAAAAAAGAGAGCTGTTAACTAAATCCAAGAACATTCAAATTAAACAACCGAGACAATTTACTTCTAGACAGATATCAGAAGGAATATCCTATGCTAAAGTATCCCAGATAAAAGACAACCAAATTCACCAGAACCAGAATGATCAACTATCATTAACACAAATGCAATTACTTTTAACTAAGTTCGAAATACAAGAAAAAGTGATGAAGTTTCTAACTGAGAGAGTACTAGATTAGCAAAAATAACAACGGAGCAAGTGCTCCTAAACCTACGCAATGATACAAAAAGATTTAAGAATAGCCATATGGAATGCCAATGGCCTCCTACATAGACGAGAACTACAAGTATTTCGTGACATACAAAAAATTTATATATGTCTAATATCTGAGACACACTTTACTACACAAACACATTTCAAAATTAGAGGCTAAAAAAGGAAAGATAAAAAATTTCCTTCATCACCTTCGAGACAGATTTATTGTAGGTGGAGAGACGTCAACAGACTGGGGAGCTAGAGTCATTACAATAGTATATCTACTGTTTTTATTACGGTTGGGATTCTTCAAAGATAAAATAGAAAAGTTTGAGTATAATTAAAACAATGCTTTCAAATGTCATACAGCAATTTTTAATTAAAACGTCGTAACGGAAAATATGAACATGTTTAATATGTAACTTGTAGTACCTAGCTGTATTTCTTTTTATAATTACATATTTAAAATTTTAAGCTTGGCAGTTTGTTTATAAAGTATTCAACAACATGTATATTTTTTTAAAAAATGGTACAATCTTCTTAGTCATGACAAAAAAGGTATTAAAATTAGGCATAAATGACAGTTTTGACAGGCTAGGGTCGAACAGCCTTAAGCGATTCCAAGATGTTTTATAATTTTGAATAATGTTTGTTAATACATATAAGAATATTTTGGAGGGCATATTAAAACTACGTGCAATATATATTTTGTGTACCGAAACCTCTTCTGAATATTTAGCACGATATTTCGTATATTGGTCTTTTTCTATTTGCAGGTATTTTTGGGCAATATGTGCCATATAAATTCTGATGTTCGAAACGTAACAATGAGGAAAAGTATGAATTTTAAAAAATGACTGCTAGTGAAGAACTAATTAATTGTATTATTGCACAATTCAATTTTAGGAACAGCAATAATATCATTGAATAACGTTATTGCACGATATTAAATAAGCATGCGGGGAGCTACTTAACACCCTATTCGTTGAAAAATGTATTACTTGTTATAAATACTTAAAAAGGAAAAATAAATAAATACCTACATGAAATCAAGAATTTCTCGCACATTTTGTTGTAATTAAAACCCATTAATTGTTTGATTGTGGCTAACTTTCATCATATTTGCATACTATGTATAACCATAATAAAAACAAGGTGTTCAGTTTGAGCATTTATTTTGCGGATTCATAGTTTATTAAAAATTACAAAAACATGTGGACTTGTTAAGCCGGTTTTCCAGCAAACAAACTAGTCGAGTTTCCGTTTTGTTTTAGTTTTGTTCCTGTTTTGAAAAATCGTAACAAGACTGAATAAATCAGAAACTCCGTTTCCATCAAGCGGACTGTTTTTGAAAGGTTTTTGTTCAAGTTTGGTTTCTGTTTTCAGTCCATTTCAATAGAGTTGATAAGTTAACATAATTTAAAAAAAAAAATGTTTAGAGAAGAAAATTTTCTTCTCTATGTGTGAGGGTGGTATTTAATGCGGTTTTCGGAAGGAAGGTAGGTGATTTATAATAAATATTAAGTATTATTTTTACTACCCGTATTTTACACAATGACGTAATTGCAAACTCGATCAGATCAAATTGCAAACTGGATAAAACACAACAAACTGTTTGCACTAAGCAGACTGTGTTCCGAAGCTCTCCAGGACTCACCGAAACTCTTTGATGTTACCGACTTCGAGCGGGACACCAAAAACAAAACAGAAACAGTCGCCAAAAACTCAAGTCTTCAAAAAATCTGTGAAAAGTTGCAGTTTTGTTTTTTTCGATACGTGTTTCTGTTGAGTTTTTGTTTTGTTCGTTCAGTGGAAAACCGGCATTAGGTTTTTGTAGATATTTTTCAATTACCTGATGTAATAAAATTATACTACTATCAGATTTATCGTTCATGAATCAAAAATCTATGTTGACATTATAGCAACTTAGCGTTAGATGAAATTAATATAGGTATATTAAATTTGAATTAGAATATTGTTGTATAAAATATGCCGGGTATCTACTTTTTTTTATGAACCATAGAAAAATTTTCATGTGTGTAAATTCTACCCTATTAATTTTAGAACTAAGGTGTAAATGCAAAAAAATGTTAACAATCAAAAACTGCATCGAATGAGCCTAAATTTATTGATATAATAGGTTCTTGTCATGAGATAAACGTAAAATAAAATGTCCGTTTTTAAGTTTTATAAATAGTGGTATTCTGTGCCTCTGACAGATATAAGTTTATAATTGTTATTTAATAGTTAATATTGTTCCATTTCGTTTTTTTTATGCGATAGTAAATGTATCCATGATTACTTACAGATAAATTAATGAATTCAATAATTATTAAAAATTTATAGCTCACTGTAAAAAGCTGAAAGTTATTAGTTTTATTTTACCTATCTTTCGCAAACGAAACGCATGTAAACAATGACTTTGGACTTGTTAGATGCAGATTTTAATTCTGAACATTTTTTGTATTTACACTCTTGTTCTGAAATTAATAGGATTTACAGTAATATGAAAATTTTACCATTGTTCCTATGGTCCACCAAAAATATATACACCTGGTATGTACATATTTATAAGTATGTCGATTATAATACTGAAATTTCAACAACTTAAAGGATTATTAATTTTGTATTATTAAAATATTAATTGATTTATTAAAACAATTTATTATACATACTTATTAATTAAATTATCCCGACAACAAATTGTATAATTGTTTTCAGCAATACATAAGAGCCTGTAAATAATTTCCCAGTATTACATTATTATTAGAAGAAAATAAATAAAGAAGAAAACATCATTATAATAAGAATTATAGACAAATACAGGTATCTAAAATAAGTAGACATTAATGTTAATTATGTATTTTATTTGAAGACGTAGAAACTGTAAATCAGGCATAGCTGAACAACATATAAAGTAGTAATAAACAAAAAATCAATTTTGAATGAAATACTACATGCAAAATAGTTATTCAAAAGCGTTTCAGCACTGTGACTGAAAATGAACGCGATATTTGATATTTGAATGGTCAATATTTAATCGTAATGTACATTTTTTGATAAAAGAATTTCTGACATCGTTAATATATTACTTTCTATGCTAGAGAACACCTTGTGTAAATACTAGATGTGACAATTTGTCATATTTGAGGGGATGTCAAAAAACTTGCGCAATGAAAAGGAGGAAGTGTGAATTTAACCAAGTACTTTTTCCTTTCAAAATATATTCCTCTTAATCCTAGTATACTTTTCAGATCTTTGTTTAAAAAAGTATATTTATATCCTCAAAAAAAAACTTATTAATTCAAGATAAAGTCCGAAATTGCAACTTTCACTTATTCATCGTTCTTAAATTTCATTCCTTGAAGTTGTTTTTTAAAGTTTGGAAATAAATATTAGTCGAACGGACCTAGGTCTGGACTATAGAGAGGGTGGTTAGAAGTTTGGAAGCCAAGGTCACAAAGAACAGGCAATGCAACATTGCTGTTGTGCACGGTTGCTTGCAAAAGCAGTACACCTTTGATTTTTTTTTATGGTTTCTTTTATTTGTTTCAGTAGAGCAGCGCAATATCATTCATTTATTGATACGCCTTTATTATTTGTAATTCATTATAGTTTCCGTCAAATAAGTATGGATTGAAAAAAGGCCGGCACTACAATTAAAGAAATTGCAAATACATCGACTCATAAATTTTTGCATATCAATACATTTGTTAATATATCATATATTTGTATAAGTAATGGCGAATTGTACAAAATTAAAAATAATACCTACTACATTATGCATAATATATGTATTGGTATCGTATATTGTACATCACAAAAAAATTATTACATTTTTGCACGATGAGGTTTTTTTTTTAAATGTTTACCGATAGAGTTTCTAAGGCAGTAGGTTTTATTTACAAATTACTGATCGATAAGTGATGTGAATCATTTTACCGTACAAATGACAACTAAGAATATTTAATATGTCAAAATAATATTCAAATCTATTTTTTTAAAATTTTGTGCGTCGATCGTGGAATAAATGATATAAGCATCATGAGCGTTAAGGAATTACCGATTTTAGGCAAAGTAGGAACCTTCGCTTCGCTCAGTCCCCAAACGTTGTCTTCGATCGGTAAACGATTTGCAATAATAATTAATTCTGCTACTACGAATTAAACAGCATACTACTGTAGTTATGTAGTTCGATACGAATAAATAAATAAATAAATATATACCTATTTTGAAAGTTATTAGCATCAAATTATGTTACTATGCGTTTATTGATCGGCTGCTATGCGTTTGTATAGCGGTTGCTATGTAATAAGCAGTAAAAGTGATATATTACAGACTGTTACCCGTCAAAAAAATTGCACTTTTAATGTCAATCGAAAAAAAAAATTAGCTACCTTCCCAATAACGACTGAAACAACAAATAGACCTTTCTAGCATATGCCAAAAAAATATTTTAAATACAAATTTTGAAAAAAGTAGTTTATGATATGTGTTAAAAGTGGTTTTATCTCCTTCTCGCAACATAAATAACTATTTTCTACAAATCTGTTATAATTTTGTTTCTAGGGTTAAAAAATGTCATTTTATGATACCATTTTTGAAAAGTGACAGATCATTGTTACTTATAAGATTGATGTTAAAAGTGAATTATAGCTCGTGCCAAATAGAAATGACCTGCGCGAAATAGAAATTTACATTATAAGTCCGGTAAATTGAGTTTTTACGGACGATGTGACGCAGGAGCCGAGTCAGGAATTTCGAAATGAGTACCGTGAAAAACATTTAACGAACGTACGACGCAAATTACTATTTCGCGCATGTTGTGTCTATTTGACACGGGCTGTGGTTACCATGGTAATGACGAATGGATTAACAAATCGACATGTTTGACACATGTAAATAAATATTAGAAATACAAATGTAATTTAAAAAATCTGATGTGGCCAGCACATGACCTCCCGTCAATTCCATGTTTAAAACAGCAATAAGCTTTAAGTAAAGTATCACTTCCGTTTATCATATAC